>CM026555.1:28155820-28282395 GCA_015143295.1 Tetracentron sinense | reverse complement strand
TCCTCACTTGATTCTACGGAGAGAATGAAGGCAAAGAGGGTTTGAGCGAGGCTTAAAGGATATATCCCGGAGAAGTTTCGTACTCACTCGAAACATGTAGGCGGTTATCAGCGCGCCTTGATAGCTGAGAAGATTCCGGATTTTTTTGAAGAAAGGAGAATATGTAAGCCCAGCCGGTTTGTCCGCCCTACACGAGGTCGAAGGATAGCAGGTCCTATCCCCTTGCTAGTCCTACCCCCGTTCAGAGGCCTACTCATGCCCCCTCTAGCATCTCAGGTGGCTCCGCCTACTGCTGTACCCAGTTGTATGATACTGGCAGCCAGTGCGGAAGAGCCTAGATGGGAGAGGTATGGAAACTACTTGCGGTTGTTTCCATTGTTGAGAGGTCCCCAACCCGGTCCGAATTGCCCATCCGCATTCACAGGGATTCCAGTCGACTCAGCCACAGGAGTCAGGCCCAGGTAGGCAGTCACACAGCAGAGACCAGCCACAAAGGGTCCTAGACCTAGCACCCTCGCCATCCCTCGGGTCGAGTGTTTTGCTACCTTCGTAGCGGTATGCCCAGGCTCCGAAGACTTGTGCATGGTACGTTTATTGTGTTTTAGTCATTAAATATTGTTCTGGATCATGTGGGTTATTAAATGTTATGTGATTATGGATGTAAATGAATGTAGTACCATGATGACAAATTAGCTTTGTGTATTAATTCAGGCTCATTGTGATAAATATTTTCCCTCGCATCAATCGTTTTGTACCAATACTGTTCCACTCACTCCTTCCTTCCAACCTAGTTTTGCACAGAAGTTTCCGTGGAGCCAATCTGTGAAACCGTGAATTGTCTATCACTACTCCTTCGGAGTCCTTCAGCACTGATAAGTCTATCGAGTTGCGACATTCAATATGTCAGAGAGTGATTCGGCTGATCTTATTGTCCTTGAGTTCCAAGACTTGACTTCATTTTAGCATGTATTGGCTTTTCCAAATACCATGGGCATTTCGACTGTTTTGGAAAGTGTCAACTTTAGACCATCAGTGAGCCCTCTCTTTTCTGGTTCCAAGGGTTGAGAAGGGACTTGCTCGTTTCGCGGCATTTAGTCCTTACTACCTCGAAGCACCCAATTCCTCAAGTATTCCGTTTTAATAGGATTCTGATGTATTTTCCTAAAGACCTACCCGGGTTTGCGCATCGGATAAGAAGTGATTTTGCAATTAATTTGGCTCCTGGTACGGCACTCCCATCGCTAACCCATATAGATTGCTCCGCAGAGTGAAGAGCTTTTTAAGGATGCATATTGACGAATCTTGGTCTTGGATTTATCTTCTGCCCAATTGTTATCCCTTGGGGTGCTCCATGTTGTTTTTGAGAAGAAGATGCCCTCAATGAGGATGTTCATCGCTATCGTCAACTGAACAGTCACTAATCAAAACAAATATCCTTTACCTAGGAGATCGATGACTTGTTTGATCATTGCACGACTAATTTATTTCCTCCAAGATTATTTGAGTCCATCACCATCACTTCAGATAAAGTGGAAGATTTGCCTAAGTCTGCTTTCTTTACCAGATCTGGGGCATTTTGAATTCTTAGTCATGCATCGGTTTGACAAACCCCCCAACATTCAGTATCTCATGAACGGATCTTCAAGCCGACTCTGACCGCTTTGTTCTCGTGTTTTGTGGATGAAATTTTAGTGTACTTCCAGGACACGAAGGAGCATGAGATGCAATCCTCCGTATCCCCCTGAGACACTCCGGAGCATAAGCTATATGCTAAGCTTAGCAAGTGCGAGTTTTGGCTAAAAAAGTAGCATTTCTAGCCATGTAGTGTCATAAGAGGGGATTTCCTTGACCCTCCTAAGATCGAACAGTGGAAGTATTTTGAAGGCCAAAGAGTGTTACAGAGTTGAGTTTCTGCCTAGCTGTATCTTATTGACGATTTTATAAGGCTTTTCCATTTGGGCGTTCCGCTTACTCATCTAACTCCGAAAGGAACGCTAGATTCTAGTGAATGAGAAATGTTAGAAGGTTTTCTTGATTTTTAGAAGCGTCTCCAACCACCGCTCCGCTCTTGATTGTTCCATCGGGTATGAAGATTTTTGTGGTGTATAGTGAGGCTCACCTCATTGGGTTAGGTTGTGTTCTTATGCAACACGGAAGGTGATTGCCTAATGCTTCTCGACCGTTGAAAAGAACCGAGCAAACTATCCTACCCATGATTTGGAGTAGCCCCTTGTTTTTCTCTTAAGATCTGGGACACTACTTGTCGGTGCGCATTGAAGTTTTCAACCGCACACAAGTCTAAAGTTTTAGTCTTGCCGAAAGAGCTGAATTGAGGCAGCTTCGTTGGGTGGAATCCTCCGGATTATGATTTTTCTATCCATTACCACCCTAAAGCGAATTTAGTGGCAGATCGCAAGTAGGAGAACTCTACTGTTTTCTCTTGGGGCACAGTTGATGGTCCCAGATGGAGTTCCTAGAAAGGTTCTAGCTCGATGCGGATTCGTGTGTGGGAGCATCTGGACCGGTTGCTAACATTATGGTCAGCAACCTTATTGAACGGATTACAGCCTTCCGTGGAATTGAATGGAAACTGCAACGCTTCTATGATAGTCCGCTTAACAACGGGTTTGAGGATTTCTCTGGAGGGATGGTGGAGTTGTTTCAGGTAACTTTGTGTTCCGGATGAATATGATTTAAGTAAGGGAGTTCTGGAGAAGCACCAGCTCCCACAAGTCACGGGCACCGGAGGTACTAAGATTACCCCAACCTTAAGAGGTATTTCTGGTGAAAAGTTGAAGAAAGATAGTGGCACCTTTCTATCCCCCTTGTTTTGGTGTGTCGCAGGTGAAGTCCGAACACAGGAGGCCGCAGACTTCTCGTCTCTTTCCTATTCCCGATGGAATTGGGAAATATCTCCATGGATTTTTTTGTTGGTTTGACAAGACGGGCCAAGAACTTGAATGCATTTGGGTTGGGGTTGACCGATTGACTAAATCATCTCACTTTCTGCCATATCGACCCTTCCAACTCCAACATTGCTAACCTCTATACAGGAGATAGTTCGTTGCATGAGTGCCTGTTAGCATTGTTTTCTTCGATCGAGATTCCTAGATTTACATCCATATTCTCCGGAAGAGTTTTCAGTCAGGCCAGGGTTCCCAGTGTAAGATTTTAGGTACGAACATTCATCCGCAGCCGATGGCAAACGAAAGAGTGAACCAGACTCCATAGAAGACATGCTACGAGCTTGCATGTTAACGTTCGTGGAGTTGGGTTATCACTTGCCGTTGTTGATTTGCCTCCACAACAGCTATCAAGAAGCATTGGCATTCAGATTGGCACCGTTTGAGGCACTTTATGGGAAGAGTTTGGTCGTTCTCTTTGTGTTGGACGAAGTTGGTGAGAAGAGTTTTGGTGCCCGCGCTCGTTGGTTAAACTGTGGATATAGTTCATTGAGCATGGGAGAGGTTGAAACAGCTCAGATTTGACAGACGGCTATGCCGATACTCGAGGGAGATCTTGATTCCAAGTCGGAGATTTTTGTCTGTTTGTAAAGATCTCACCTACAAGGGGGTGATGAATTCGCAAGCGAGGCAAGCTCATCCCGAGATATGTGGTCCTTTTTGAGATCCTCGCACCCGGTCTGGGAAGTTGCTTATCGGGTCGCCTTAACCATCGCACATGAAGGTTTGCATAATGTCTTTCACATCTCTCTAGTTGAGGAAGTACATTGCTGATCCTTCCATGTCATTCATTTGGAACTGTTGGAATTCGTGAAGATTTGACTCTAGTATAGCAACCGGCTCGAATTTTGGACCGCAATAGCAAGTTTTGCGTTCAAAGGTCATTCCCTCTTGGCTCGTGCAATGGGAGCGTCACCTCTAGAGAAGAGGCTAACTTGGGAAGAGAAGCCGAAGTCCCGCGAAAAGTACCCACATTTATTTCACCTAAGTACGTAATTTCGAGGACGAAATTCTTTTAAGGGGGGGAGGATTTAGAGACCCCCGAAGCTTTTTCATGTTTTTTACTTCATTGTATGGGGTATTATAGTCCCTTATGATGTTTTGATGTTTTATTTTATAATATATTTATTTGGTGTGGTGTGAACTACTTAATCAAACTTGTAAACGAGGGATTCATATACACCCTAAAACTTTAGAAGCTCTAGTTTTGGTACCGTTTACTGTAATGATGAATTCCTTGAACCATTAGAAAAGGTGTTGGAACCCTCTCGGAAGTTCCTGTTAATGTTTTTTTCCTTATTTTTGAGTTTAAGCCAGTTAATGGTGGGTTTTATCTATGGAATTGCAGATCAGTCAACTTTGGGGACAATTTAGTCTATTAATTGAGTTGAATTTTAGAAATTGCCTGAAAACCAAAATTTCTTTTCGAAAGACGAATCCAACGCAAGTTGAATCGTCGAAATCCGACGAACCGAGTCAAAAGTTATGGCCGAACAGTAAATGAGTCGAAGCAAGCACCGACGCCTCGGTTAGAAGCATGATCGTCGGTCCAAAACCGTCGATCGTTATCTATCAACTGGTCCAGAATTTGTATGTGGGAAAATTTCCAGAGTGTGCTTTTTTGACCGATCGCCCGGTCAAGAGTACCGATCGCTCGGTTGAGAACCGATCGATCGATCAAAACCACCGATCGCTCGGTCTCTCGTGATTTTTATAGAATTTTAGTAAGGGCATTTTGGTCTTTTTGTTCTCAGACCTTGGGGCTATAAATAGGGGGTCCTACTCGAAATATTAAAATACTCTACCTATTTCTAACCTAATTTGGCAAAAGGGGGAGAAAACCTAGGGTTTGAGGGAGAGGGTTGCTTGGAGAAGAAGGAGGTTGCTAGAAGATTGAGAGGAAAGCTTGGAGATCGTCGTCAAAGCTTCTCCAAATCTCCTCGGGAGCATTTTGAATCCAAGGGAAGGATTCCTAAGGTCGATATACTATCCTAATCAACTCTATTTTAATGTTTTGTGAATATCATTTGATAGAAATGATAGAATAGAGATTAAATGCATTTTCTCCAAATTTTCTATGAAGTAAGCTAATTATTGATGGAAATGTGGATGGAAATGTGGATTGGATGTGGATAGAATATATGGAGGATGAGAAATGTATGGAGGATGGGATTAATATGTGGATGTGAATAGTGAATTGATTGTATGGATGAATTATGGTTTGATGAATGCTTGAAAATATAGAGGGGAAATGGATTCATATTATGCGTACACAAGGTGTTTGTGAAAATGCTTGAAAGGATAAATGCTATTATACTCTTATGAAATGGTGGTAAATTGATTATGAATTGCGATATGAATTATGATAAGATATGTATATGTGAATGGTTTGTTAAGTATGTCTAATTATTTGCATGGAAATTGATAGTCGGGAAGGTAAGAACTTATAGGAACATCTCTCAAACCGGGAATTCTCTAACTATTTGGTATGGGACAGTATAGTGGAGTTTCCATGGTGGGAGATCGGAACCTATGCAATTACCAACTCGAATGTTAATTTCGACACTTAAGCACATATGCACGTGTATGTTAAGATAAGAGTCTCACAAGTCACACATGTGGACCACAAGCATGAGCATGGCATACGTATGACATTCTGAATAAGCATAAGCATGGCATGGTCCGTATCCGCCAAGAACGGCATGTCAATTACATTTGATTCTTAGGCATGGTCCGTATCCGCCAAGAACGGCATGTCAACCATATGATTTCTAAGGCATGGTCCGTATCCGCCAAGAACGGCATGTCACATCATTGTATGATCTGAATAAGTGCATAAGCATAAGCATCTCACAAGCATGTGGTCTCATAAGCATAAGCAACTCATAAGTGTATTGTCTTCCAAGTCTAAGATTCTCACAAGTACACGAGTCAAGGTGATGATATGATGTATATACGCACACGTTCTTCCGCACTCTGATTATGTTATTATGTTATTGGATATGTTTCTGACTAAGTGCAGGTATATTATTATTGTTGGTTGGATTTTATATACACTGAGTACCTTTGTACTCAGCCGGACTTCGTCTTGGCAGGTTTAGAGCAGGAGTACACGGCGGAGCCGTGGGTTGAGGAAATATACGCAGAGGAAGGAGGTGAAGGTGAGCCTTCTGAGGAAGGAGCCAAAGACTTGGGTGGCTGCACCTCTTAGTTTTTATTTCATTTGATTGAGAGAGTTGTATTAGACTTGAGTAGATGTTGCTTAGTAGACTTTTATAGTTGTGTATCAGACTCTCTGGTTTTAGTGGGTTGTATTTGTTGACTATAGACTCGTGCTATTAGTTGGTTACAGTTGATATATCGAAATTTTATTATCCCCATTTTTGGAGACTCGTGTTAGTGTGCCTTGCATGTCATGGATTTTAAGCAGGTTTAAGTAATGTGGCGATCCCAAAGTCCTATTTTAGCCTTGTAGGATTTTGGGGTCGTTACAGAGGTGGTATCAGAGCTTAAGGCATTAGAGTCCTTAGGGCTAAGGTATTAAGTGTAGGGTATAGGAAGATGTGAACCTTAGGGAAGCAACATCAAGTTCAGGACTTTAAAATTGTTGAGGATTGAGTTTTGATTAAGCGTAGACTTAGGAATTTATGTGAGTGTGTTCTAAATAGATTGTTTTCTTCTTCTGAGGATTGTAAGCATGAGAAGGGGTGGAAGAAGTAATAGGAATGGAGGAGGCAGTGTGACTGATGGGGATACTCCAGACGGTACCCCCAGGCAAATGTGGGTCGCGCTATGGAAGCTATTGCTGCAGCCATGGAGAGGCAGGCTGAAATTATGGCTCAGCAAACTGCATTACTAGCGGCTGGTCAAGCTAGGCAAGAGAGGCAGATTGATGTTCACCCACCCCGTCACAACGGAGTGGAAGCTTTTAGGAGGATGAGTCCTCCAGCCTTCTATGGTAGTACGGATCCCTCAGTTGCCGAATTGTGGATCATGCAACTAGAGAAGATTTTCACCGTGCTTGAGGCTACCGATGAGCAGAGGGTGAAATGGGCCTCCTTCGTCATGGAAGGCGAGGCTGAACATTGGTGGAGGGCCGCATCTAGGCAGAGGAATGAGGTGCGAGCCGGATAAAAGTGGACTTGGGGAGAGTTCCTCGACATCTTCTATGAGAGATACTCCCCGGTGTTTGTGAGAGATCAGAAGGAGATTGAATTCTCTACCTTGGAGCAAGGGAGGATGTCAGTGGCCGAGTATGAGGCCAAGTTTGTAGAGCTTTCTAGGTTCGCTCCTCACTTGATTGCTACGGAGAGAATGAAGACAAAGAGGTTTGAGCGAGGCTTGAAGGATTTTATCCGGGAGAAGGTTTCGATACTTCAACTCGAAACATGTAGGGAGGTGTATTAGCGCGCCTTGATAGCTGAGAAGAATTCACAGGAATTTTTGAAGAAGAGGGAGAAGATGCAAGCAAGCAGGTTTGTCCCCCAGGACAAGAGGTCGAGGATAGCAGGTCATATGCCCATTGCTAGGCCTACCCCGTATCAGAGGCCTACTCAGGCAGCCCCTCGAGCATCTCAGGTGGCTCCGCCTACTGCTGGTACCCAGTTGTATGATACGTGCAGCCAGTGCGGAAAGAGGCATAGAGTGGGAGAGTGTAGGGAAATTACTGGAGGTTGTTTCCATTGTGGAGAGGTCTCACACCGGATCCGAGATTGCCCACTCCGCATTCAGCAGGGGATTCAGTCGACTCAGCCACAGGGAGTCAGGCCCCCAGGTAGGCAGTCCACACAGCAGAGACTACCACAGGGTCCTAGACCTTAGCAACCTCGCCAGCCAGCTCAGGGTCGAGTGTTTGCTACCTCGGAGCGGGATGCACAGGCGTCTGACGACGTTGTGCAGGGTACGTTTAATTGTGTTTTAGTCAATTAAAATATTATTCTGATGCTATGTGTGTGATATTAAATGTTATGTGATATGATGTAAGATGCATGTATGTACTCATGATTTGACAAATTAGCTTTGTGCATTAATTCAGGCTCATTGTTGATAAATGAGTTCCTCGCTCATGTTTTGATCGATACTGGTTCCACTCACTCCTTAGTTAGACGAAGTTTTGCACGAGAGTTTCCGATGGAGCCGAGTCTGTTAGACCGTGAATTGTCTATCACTACTCCTGTCGGTAGTTCAGTCATCACTGATAAGGTCTATCGAGATTGCGACATTCAAATAGGTCAGAGAGAGATGCCGACTGATCTGATTGTCCTTGAGTTCCAAGACTTTGACGTCATTTTAGGCATGGATTGGCTTTCCAAATACCATGGGCATGTCAACTGTTTTGGGAAAGTGGTCAACTTTTGACCAATCAGTGAGCCCTCTTTTCGTTTCCAAGTGTTGAAGAAGAAGGACTTAGCTCGTTTCGCGGCATTGAGTCTTACTACCTCGGAAGCACCAGATTCCTCAAGTATTCCAGTTGTAGAGGAATTTATGGATGTATTTCCTAAAGACTTACCGGATTTGCCAACGGATAGAGAAGTGGAGTTTGCAATTGAGTTGGCTCCGGGTACAGCACCCATCTCTAAAGCGCCATATAGGATGGCTCCAGCAGAGTTGAAAGAGCTTAAGGAGCAGATTGACGAATTGCTTGGTCTTGGATTTATCCGCCCAAGTGTATCACCTTGGGGAGCTCCAGTGTTGTTTGTGAAGAAGAAGGATGGTTCAATGAGGATGTGCATCGACTATCGGCAACTGAACAAGGTCACTATCAAGAACAAATATCATTTACCTAGGATCGATGACTTGTTTGATCAGTTGCAAGGAGCTAAGTATTTCTCCAAGATTGATTTGAGGTCGGGCTACCATCAGCTGAAGATAAAGGTGGAAGATGTGCCTAAGTCTGCTTTCAGGACCAGATATGGGCATTTTGAATTCTTAGTCATGTCGTTCAGTTTGAAAAACGCCCCAGCAACATTCATGGATCTCATGGACAGGATCTTCAAGCCGACTCTGGACCGCTTTGTGATCGTGTTGTGGATGAAATTTTAGTGTACTCCAGGACACAGAAGGAGCATGAGATGCATCTCCGGATCACCCTGAAGACACTCCGTGAGCATAAGCTATATGCTAAGCTTAGCAAGTGCGAGTTTTGGTTAGAAAAAGTAGCATTTCTAGGCCATGTGGTGTCAGAAGAAGGGATTTCAGTTAACCCTGCTAAGATAGAAGCAGTGGAAGGATGGGGAAGGCCAAAGAGTGTTACAGAGGTTCGAAGTTTCTTGGGCCTAGCTGGATATTATCGAAGATTTGTAGAAGGATTTTCCAGTTTGGCAGTTCCGCTTACTCATCTAACTCGAAAGAACGCTAGATTCGAGTGGAATAAGAAATGTGAGAAGAGTTTTCTTGAGTTGAAGAAGCGTCTCACCACCGCTCCGATCTTGATTGTTCCATCGGGTAGTGAAGATTTTGTGGTGTATAGTGATGCCTCACTCATTGGGTTAGGTTGTGTTTTTATGCAACACGGGAAGGTGATCGCCTATGCTTCTCGGCAGTTGAAAGACCACGAGAAGAACTATCCTACCCATGATTTGGAGTTAGCAGCCTTGGTTTTTGCTCTTAAGATCTGGAGACACTACTTGTACGGTGCGCAGTTTGAAGTTTTCACCGACCACAAAAGTCTAAAGTATTTATTCTTGCAGAAAGAGCTGAATTTGAGGCAGCGTCGTTGGGTGGAATTCCTCAAGGATTATGATTGTTCTATCCAGTACCACCCGGGGAAAGCGAATGTAGTGGCAGATGCGCTAAGTAGGAGACCTACTGGGTTCTTGGCACACTTGATGGTCCAAGAATGGAAGTTACTAGAAGAGGTGTCTAGCCTCGATGCGGGTTTCAGTGTGGGAGCATCTGGAGCCTTGTTGGCTAACATTATAGTCAGGCTAACCTTATTGAATAGGATTAAAGACCTGCAGTGGAATAATGGAGAACTGCACGCTGCTATGAATAAGTCGATTAACAGCGGGTTTCAGGATTTCTCTTGGAGGGATGGTGGAGTTTGTTTCAAGGGTAGACTTTGTGTTCCGGATGATGAGGATTTAAGAAGGGAGATTCTGGATGAAGCACACAAGTCCAAGTACACCGTGCATCCGGGAGGTACTAAGATGTACCAGAACCTTAAGAAGTATTTCTGGTGGAAAGGTATGAAGAAAGATGTGGCTACCTTTCTATCTAAGTGTTTGGTGTGTCAGCAGGTGAAGGCCGAACACAGGAGGCCGGCAGGACTTCTTCAGTCTCTTCCTATTCCCGAGTGGAAGTGGGAAAATATCTCCATGGATTTTTTGTTGGTTTGCCAAAGACGGCCAAGAACTTTGATGCCATTTGGGTTGTGGTTGACCGATTGACTAAATCAGCTCACTTTCTTCCATATCGGACCACTTTCAACTCCAATCAATTGGCTAACCTCTATATCAAGGAGATAGTTCGTTTGCATGGAGTGCCTGTTAGCATTGTTTCTGATCGAGATCCGAGATTTACATCCAGATTCTGGAAGAGTTTTCAGCAGGCCATGGGTCCCCATTTGGATTTTAGTACGACATTTCATCCGCAGACAAATGGGCAAACTGAAAGAGTGAACCAGATCATAGAGGACATGCTACGAGCTTGCATGTTAGACTTTCAGGGTAGTTGGGTTGATCACTTGCCGTTGGTTGAGTTTGCCTACAACAACAGCTATCAAGCTAGCATTCAGACGGCACCGTTTGAGGCCTTTATGGGAGGAGTTGTCGTTCATCTTTGTGTTTGGACGAAGTTGGTGAGAGGAAGCTTTTGGGTCCCGAGCTCGTTGGTCAGACTATGGATAGAGTTCAGTTGATCAGGGAGAGGTTGAAAGCAGCTCAGAGTAGACAGAAGAGCTATGCCGATACTCGGAGGAGAGATCTTGAGTTCCAAGTCGGAGATTTTGTATTTGTAAAGATCTCACCTACGAAGGGGGTGATGAGATTCGGCAAGCGAGGCAAGCTCAGTCCGAGATATGTGGGTCCTTTTGAGATCATCACCCGAGTCGAGGAAGTTGCTTATCGGGTCGCCTTACCACCTCACATGGAAGGTGTGCATAATGTCTTTCACATCTCTATGTTGAGGAAGTACATTGCTGATCCTTCACATGTCATTCATTTGGAACCGTTGGAAATTCGGGAAGATTTGACTCTAGTAGAGCAACCGGCTCGAATTTTGGACCAGAAAGAGCAAGTTTTGCGTTCAAAGGTCATTCCTCTTGTGCTCTTGCAATGGGAGCATCACTCTAGAGAAGAGGCTACGTAATTTCGAGGACGAAATTCTTTTAAAGGGGGGAGGATGTAGAGACCCCGAATCTTTTTCATGTTTTTACTTCATTGTATTAGGGGTATTATAGTCCTTATGATGTTTTGATGTTTATTGTATTATATATTTATTTGGTGTGGTGTGAACTAGGCTTAATCAAACTTGTAACGGAGGGATGTCATATCACACCCTAAACTTTAGAAAGCTCTAGTTTTGGTACCGTTTACTGGAATTGAGTGATTCTTGAACCATTAGAAAGGTGTTGGAACCCTCTTCGAAGTTCATGTTTAATGTTTTTCCTTATTTTGAGTTTAAGCCAAGTTAATGGTGGGTTTTATCTAATGGAATTGCAGATCAGTCAACTTTGGGGATAATTTAGTCTATTAATTAAATGGAATTTAGAAATTCTAAAAAGTCAGAAATGTTCGTTTTCGAAAGACGAATCCAACGCAAGTTGAATCGTCGAAATCCGGCGAACGAGTCAAAAGTTATGGCCGAAACAGTAAAATGAGTCGAAGCAGAGCACCAATCGCTCGGTTAGAAGCAGCGATCGATCGGTCCAAAACCGATCGATCGGTATCTATCAACTGGTCCAGAATTTTGTATGGGGAAAATTTCTAGAGAGTGCTTTTTTGACCGATCGCCCGGTCAAGAGCACCGATCGCTCGGTTGAGAACCGATCGCTCGGTCTCTCGTGATTTTTACAGAATTTTAGTATGGGCGTTTTGGTCTTTTTGTTCTCAGACCTTGGGGCTATAAATAGGGGGTCCTACTCAAAATATTAAAATACTCTACCTATTTCTAACCTAATTTGGCAAAAAGGGGGAGAAAACCTAGGGTTTGAGGGAGAGGGTTGCTTGGAGAAGAAGGAGGTTGCTAGAAGATTGAGAGGAAAGCTTGGAGATCGTCGTCAAAGCTTCTCCAAATCTCCTCGGGAGCATTTTGAATCCAAGGGAAGGATTCCTAAGGTCGATATACTATCCTAATCAACTCTATTTTAATGTTTTGTGAATATCAATTTGATAGAAATGATAGAATAGAGATTAAATGCATTTTCTATGAAGTAAGCTAATTATTGATGGAAATGTGGATTGGATGTGGATAGAATATATGGAGGATGGGAAATGTATGGAGGATGGGATTAATATGTGGATGTGAATAGTGAATTGATTGTATGGATGAATTATGGTTTGATGAATGCTTGAAAATATAGAGGGGAAATGGATTCATATTATGCGTACACAAGGTGTTTGTGAAAATGCTTGAAAGGATAAATGCTATTATACTCTTATGAAATGGTGGTAAATTGATTATGAATTGCGATATGAATTATGATAAGATATGTATATGTGAATGGTTTGTTAAGTATGTCTAATTATTTGCATGGAAATTGATAGTCGGGAAGGTAAGAACTTAGAGGAACATCTCTCAAACCGGGAATTCTCTAACTATTTGGTATGGGACAGTATAGTGGAGTTTCCATGGTGGGAGATCGGAATCTAAGCAATTACCAACTCGAATGTTAATTTCGACACTTAAGCACATATGCACGTGTATGTTAAGATAAGAGTCTCACAAGTCACACATGTGGACCACAAGCATGAGCATGGCATACGTATAACATTCTGAATAAGCATAAGCTTGGCATGGTCCGTATCTGCCAAGAACGGCATGTCAATTACATTTGATTCTTAGGCATGGTCCGTATCCGCCAAGAACGGCATGTCAACCATATGATTTCTAAGGCATGGTCCGTATCCGCCAAGAACGGCATGTCACATCATTGTATGATCTGAATAAGTGCATAAGCATAAGCATCTCACAAGCACGTGGTCTCATAAGCATAAGCAACTCATAAGTGTATTGTCTTCCAAGTCTAAGATTCTCACAAGTACACGAGTCAAGGTGATGATATGATGTATATACGCACACGTTCTTCCGCACTCTGATTATGTTATTATGTTATTGGATATGTTTCTGACTAAGTGCAGGTATATTATTATTGTTTGGTTGGATTTTATATACACTGAGTACCTTTGTACTCAGCCGGACTTTGTCTTGACAGGTTTAGAGCAGGAGTACACGGCGGAGCCGTGGGTTGAGGAAACATACACAGAGGAAGGAGGTGAAGGTGAGCCTTCTGATGAGGGAGCCAGAGACTTGGGTGGCTACACCTCTTAGTTTTTATTTCATTTGATTGAGAGAGTTGTATTAGACTTGAGTAGATGTTGCTTAGTAGACTTTTATAGTTGTGTATCAGACTCTTTGGTTTTAGTGGGTTGTATTTGTTCACTATAGACTCGTGCTATTTAGTTGGTTACAATTGATATATCGAAAATTTTACTATCCTCATTTTTGGAGACTCGTGTTAGTGTGCCTTGCATGTCATGGATTTTAAGCAGGTTTAAGTAATGTGGCTGTCCCAAAGTCCTATTTTAGCCTTCTAGGATTTTGGGGTCGTTACATTGTATGCTGGACTTTCAGGGCAGTTGGGAGGAACACTTGCCGTTAGTTGAGTTTGCCTACAACAACAGTTACTAGGAAAGCATCCAGATGGCACCTTTTGAAGCTTTGTATGGTCGAAGTTGCAGATCACCGCTATACTGGGATGAAGTTGGTGAGAGAAAATGTAGCACCCCAGACTTTTTCATCTTTAATGAATACCACCTTCGTAGCTAATTGGCCGTTTTTATAGTCTAATTAATAAATAAGGGAGAAATCGGAAATTCCGAAACGTCAGAAATGTGCGTTTTCGAAAGACGAACCCAACGCAAGTTGAATCGTCGAAATCCGACGAGCGAGTCAAAAGATATGGTCAAAACAGTCCAGACATACAGAGCACCGATCGCTCGGTCCAGTCAGCGATCGACCGGTCCATAACCGATCGATCGGTAGCTATCGCACGGTCAGAAATTTTGTATGGGGAAATTTTCCAGAGAGTGAGTTTTTCACCGGTCGATCGGTCATAAACACCGATCGCTCGGTAGGCAACCGATCGATCGGTCATAACCACCGATCGCTCGGTCTTCGTGTTTTTTGCAGAAATTTCAGTAAGGGCTTTATCGTCTTTTGGGGGTTAAACCCTTTCTCCTTAAGGCTTGCCCGAGCCTTTAGGGCTTCATTCACAACACTTAAGGGATTTTGAGAGATAGAGAGAGAGGAGAAGGGGATTTGCAAATTGGGTTTTCCATTGGAGAAGAAATCAAAGGGGTGAAGACCCTAGATCGTCCCCAAGCACATTTTCTTCAAGATTTCAACTCAAGCTCGTGTGGGGTTCCATTCTCCAAGCTAGGGCAGCAACCCAAGCACGTTTTTGAAAGGGGTTTCTTCCCCAACTCAAGTCTCCTTCAAGCAAAGGTGTTCTTCCTTCAAGTTGGAGCTTCAATCAAGGTTTCTACCAAGGATCAAGCCTTGATTTAAGGTTAGTACATCCTACTAACCTACCCTAGCAATAAATCTAGGTTTTCCTTATGAAATGTGATCTATGCTATTATGTTTGCCTCCCATATGAAATGTATCATCTCCAATGAACCTAAATAAGATAAGAAAAGGTATGGATGTGTGTGGGTGTTGATGTGGCGATTGGATGCCGAGGTGTATGTTGGGTGATGTTTGTGATGGAAATGGTGGATGGGTACTTTACCAATAATGAACATACATTGATTTTTGGATGGAAAGTAGGCACTAAAAAGAAGAAGAGGAATCATTAAGGAACCTTGCATGCTATGTGTTTGACAAAATGCCTAAACTAGGAATAAATGACATAAATGAAGAAAATGAAAGTAGACCTTATGCATGTGTTATTATGAAGGATGAACTATTCAAATGTCACGTAGATTACTCAAATTCCTATATGGTTATACTGTGGATTGAATGGCTATACACTACTCTTCATGTCACATTGTCATCATGATATTACAAGTGTTACACACACCACACATGCATGCATGAAACCGGTTTTTTTTCCAAGATTATATTTGTATAAGAAATGAATCAAGAACATGACAAGGAGGTTGGTAGCCCAAAGAAGGGTGCTAGCCTCTGGCTCACAAGAGAAATGAATCAAGAACATGACAAGGAGGTTGGTAGCCCAAGGAAGGGTGCTAGCCTCTGGCTCACAAGTGAAATGAATCAAGAACAAGACAAGGAGGTTGGTAGCCCAAGGAAGGGTGCTAGCCTCTGGCTCACAAGTATACAAGTCAAGAACAAATCAAGACATGAAATACAAGACAAGACACGATACACATACATGATTTGACCGAGGCACGAAAAGGGTTTCCGAGACATGAGTTTTACCGAGGTTTTTGCATTCATACACGCATGTCAAGATATGGCTATGTATCTTATGCTTTCACTATTGCTTTAAATTAATATCTTGTATTGCTCACTGTTGTTATGCTTTCGCTATTGTTATGGTTAGTTAGTAGTTTGTACTCGCTGAGTATTCCATGCTCAGCCGTACTTTTATGTCGGCAGGTACTGTGGATGTCCTCGACCCCGAGCCTTGGGTCGAGGAGGAGTATGTAGAGGAGAGGGAGCCACCTATCCCATGGCAGTCTCAGGAGGATGGGGACTTGGATGTGTGGCCATACCTCGACTACTGTTGAGAGGAGAGGGTTAGAGAGTTCCTTTTTGTATTTTGATAGGTGGGCATGTCCACCTTTACTTTGATTGTATTTGGTATATGTTAACTTGGAATACTATTTGGAGTTATAGAAGAAAAGAAAAAGTTGGCTTATGCTTCCGCACTTATGTTTAGTTTCCGCGCTCTGATTTTCATTGGATTATATTATGTTTAGCCTCTTGCATTACAGGATGGTTTGACAGGTACACGTAGTCACCTCTAAAGTATCCCTTAACTCCTAGGGGGTATTTTGGGGCGTGACAGAAGTGGTATCAGAGCTCTAGGCATTAGAGTCCCTAGGGTCACTTAGATGATTGAACAAGGTATTAGAATCACCTTAGAGAGTTGTATTCCAAGTATAGACTAACAAGTTAGTCTTAGTCAAAATGGGTTGAACTTCAACCGAACATAGAGTCCTACACTAGGAACACGGATTGTATGTTATGCTATTGTGTTATATACCATGTGTACATTCTTTGTGTTGTACTTATTAAATGTGCTTGATGAATATGTATTAAGTGAATTGCGAAATTGTACTAAATGCGTATCCAAGTTAGACTCATGTTGTATTGTCGTTCTCAGGAGAAATCATGAGACGCAATACTCGGGGTCGCGGGTACAACACGAGGGGTAATGGAGGTGATGCTCCATCGGGTGATGATCAACCCGACTTTGCCCAAGCATTCGCATCCATAGCCGAGACTTTGGCTATGTTGGCGGCAAGGCAACCGGCCACCCCGCCTAATGCGGCACTTATACCGGCTCCTCCTAACCGAGCCCAAGCCGGGATAGAAGCTTTCCGGAGGATGAGGCCTCCAACTTTTTGTGGAAGCATTGATCCACTTATTGCCGAGGGTTGGATTCGGCAACTTGAGAAGATATTCTCGGTTTTGGCACCTACAGAAGTAGAGAGGGTCACATGGGCTGCCTTTATGCTTGAAGGCGAGGCCGACCATTGGTGGAAGTCTGCACTTCGGACCCGAGAGTTGACCCGGCAAGGCCAAGAATGGACATGGGGAGAATTCTTGGACGTTTTCTACAAGAAATACTTTCCGGCTGGGATGAAAGAAAAGAAAGAAATTGAATTTATTACCTTGGAGCAAGGTAATATGTCTGTAGCGGCTTACGAAGCCAAGTTCTCAGAGCTATCTCGATTTGCTCCACACATGATAGCTACCGAGGCTATGAAGGCCCGGAAATTTGAGAGGGGGTTGAAGGCCTACCTCAAGGATCGTGTCTCAATGTTCCGACATGAGACATATTCAGAAGTTGTGGACAAAGCATTGTTGGCCGAGTCAAATTCCGAAGAGTTCTTTAAGAGAAGAGGAATAGAGAAGGGACAGTCTAGTAGTTCAGGGGAGAAGAGAGCTAGGACTATGTCTTATCAGTCCGCAGGGCCGGCTCAGTCACAGAGGAGGTACTCGGCACCACAGGCCCCCCGCCCTTTTACTCCACCGGCTTTTCGCCCGGCTACCTCGTATGCTCCTCGCCCCGCAGTGACTCAGGCTACGGGTTATACTCCTCCCACTTATTCACATGATGTCTGCACCCTTTGTGGAAGGAGGCATCCAGCAGGGGAATGTCGGAAGGCTACAGGAGGCTGTTTTCATTGTGGCGACCAGGGCCACATGATTCGGGATTGTCCCCGACGTCTAATGCCAGCTCAGTCTTCGGGGAGCAGGCCCCCGATTAGGCAGACATCTCAGCCTAGCTCTTCTCAGGCTTCGAGGGCCTCACAGTCTGCCCGGCCTCCTCGCCCAGCCACTCAGGGTCGAGTTTTTGCTCTATCGGAGAGAGACGCACGTGCATCCGACGATGTCGTGCAAGGTACGCGAGAGTTTTGAGTTTAAGTTGTATAAAATTTCTGTGGCTTGTTATGCGGTTAGTTATACTAAGGGTTACCTATGTATGTTGCTTGTTACTATTTGAAATCTACTGATATTAGTTACTTAATCGCACAGGCGCTTTATTAGTGAATGAATGTCTCGCTCGAGTGTTGATAGACACAGGATCCACTCACTCTTTTGTCTCCCCAAGTTTTGCAAAGTGCTTTTCGACTGAGGCTACTCCGTTGGAGCGGGAGTTGACCATTGCAACTCCACTCGGCAAGTCGGTTGATACTGACAAGGTATTCAGGGATAGTGTGGTTCAAGTGGGGGAGAATGAATTGTTAGCCGACCTTATCGTCCTGGGTTTCCAAGATTTAGACTTTGACGTCATTCTTGGTATGGATTGGTTGGCAAGCCATCACGGGCATGTTGCGTGTTTTAAAAAGATGGTGAATTTCAAGCCGGAAGGGGGTAAGCCTTTTCACTTCCGAGGATTAAGAGAGAGGGACATTGCTCGCCTCGCAGCCTTGAGTATAGCACACCCAGAAGCACAAAACTCATCGGCTATTCCAGTTGTGAGTGAGTTCTTAGATGTGTTCCCGGAAGAACTTCCCGGATTACCTCCTGATAGAGAGATTGAATTCGCTATAGAGCTTGCTCCGGGTACCGCTCCGATTTCAAGGGCACCATATAGAATGGCCCCTATAGAGCTTGAAGAATTAAAGAAGCAGATTGAGGAGTTACAACAACTTGGTTTCATCCAACCAAGTGTCTCGCCGTGGGGAGCTCCGGTTCTCTTTGTGAAGAAGAAGGACGGGTCTATGAGGATGTGTATAGACTACCGTCAGTTGAACAAGGTAACTATCAAGAATCGTTATCCCTTGCCAAGGATAGACGACTTGTTTGACCAACTGAAGGGAGCGAGATTCTTCTCCAAAATTGATCTTAGATCGGGGTATCACCAATTAAGGATCAAGGCGGAAGATGTTCAGAAGACGGCTTTCAGGACTCGGTATGGGCATTACGAGTTCCTTGTCATGCCTTTTGGGCTGACGAATGCACCGGCGGCATTCATGGATTTGATGAACCGGGTGTTCCGATCTTACTTGGATCGATGCGTGATTGCATTCATTGATGACATTTTGGTGTATTCCCAGACACGGGAAGATCACGCACGAGACCTCCGTCTTGCTCTGGAGATGTTGAGAGAGCATAGGCTATATGCCAAATTGAGTAAGTGCGAGTTCTGGCTAGAGAAAGTCGCATTTCTTGGACACGTGGTGTCGGCCGAGGGTATTTCTGTAGATCCAGCCAAGGTTGAGGCAGTCATGAGTTGGGAGAGGCCCAAGAGCGTTACAGAGATACGTAGTTTCCTTGGATTGGCAGGCTACTACCGGAGATTTGTGGAGGGATTCTCCAGTTTGGCTGCACCTCTCACCTACTTGACAAGAAAAAGTGCAAAGTTCAGTTGGAGTGACCGATGTGAAGTAAGTTTCCAAGAGTTGAAGAAACGCCTCACCACAGCCCCTGTCCTTACTGTGCCATCCGGACATGGTGGTTATGAGGTATATAGCGATGCTTCGCATATCGGACTAGGGTGTGTCCTTATGCAGCATAAGAAAGTCATTGCCTACGCATCAAGACAATTGAAGGAGCATGAAAAGAATTACCCCACTCATGACTTAGAACTCGCCGCAGTTGTGTTTGCATTGAAGATTTGGCGACATTATCTTTATGGGGAACAATTTGAGGTATTCACAGATCATAAAAGCCTTAAGTATTTGTTTTCCCAGAAAGAGTTGAACCTGAGGCAAAGAAGATGGGTAGAATTTTTGAAGGACTATGAGTGCTCCATTCAATACCACCCGGGCAAGGCAAATGTAGTAGCCGATGCTCTTAGCCGGAAGCCTACCGGACTTTTGGCGCATATGATGCTGAAGGAGTGGAGATTGCTGGAGGATGCATCCAACCTCGACATCAGTTTTAGTCTCCCTACCTATGGGCCGGTAATGGCTAGCATCACAGTTAGGCCATTTATGTTGAGCATGATCCAGGAGTTGCAGGAATTGAATGCCGAACTACTTTCTTGCCGAGACAAGTCAGTTAAAAGTGGCAGTAAGGACTTTACGGCGAGGGAAGATGGAATTATCACTTTCAAGGGAAGAGTATGTGTCCCAGCCGATGAGAAGCTTAAGCGAGAAATCTTGTACGAGGCTCACCGGTCCAAGTACACCGTTCACCCCGGGGGTACCAAAATGTATAGGGACTTGAAGAAGCATTTTTGGTGGCGGAACATGAAGCGAGAAATAGCGGAGTATGTGTCTAAATGCTTGGTGTGCCAACAAGTCAAAGCCGAACACAGGAGACCGGCTGGACTTTTGCAGTCCCTCCCTATTCCCGAGTGGAAATGGGAACATATCTCTATGGACTTTATCGTGGGGTTGCCGAAGACGGTTAGGAAGACCGATGCTATATGGGTAGTTGTTGATAGACTCACGAAGTCCGCTCATTTCTTACCGTACCGGACTACATTCAACTCCAATCAGTTAGCGGAGCTATACATCAAGGAAATAGTCCGATTACACGGGGTGCCAGTGAGTATTGTGTCGGATAGAGACCCAAGATTCACATCCAGGTTTTGGAAAAGTTTTCAAGGTGCAATGGGCTCCCGATTAGACTTTAGCACAGCTTTCCACCCACAGACCGACGGGCAAACCGAGAGGGTGAATCAGGTTATTGAAGATATGCTCCGAGCATGTATGCTAGACTTCAAGGGAAGTTGGGAAGATCACCTACCTTTGGTGGAATTCGCTTACAACAATAGTTATCAAGAAAGCATACAAATGGCGCCTTTCGAGGCTTTGTATGGAAGAAGTTGTAGATCCCCGTTGTATTGGGATGAAGTGGGAGAAAGAAAGATTTTGGGCCCCGAGTTAATTGAACAAACCGCGGATAGGGTCAAGCTTATCCGGGAGAGGTTGAAGACCGCACAAGATAGACAGAAAAGCTATGCCGACAACCGAAGGAGGGATCTTGAATTCCGAGTCGGTGATTTTGTGTTTGTAAGGATTTCACCGACCAAAGGTGTTATCCGATTCGGGAAGAGAGGCAAGCTTAGCCCGAGATATGTGGGTCCGTTCGAGATCATTACTCGAGTTGGCGAGGTGGCTTACCGTGTTGCTTTGCCCGCTCACATGGCGGCGGTCCACAACGTGTTTCATATCTCCCAGCTTCGGAAGTACATCCCGGATCCTTCTCACGTCATCGAGCTTGATCCGGTTGAGATTCGAGAGGATCTCACTTTGGTTGAGAAGCCGGTTCATATTTTGGATCAAAGAGACCAAGTACTTCGCAACAAGACTATTCCGCTAGTTCTCGTGCAATGGCAACATCACGCTCGAGAAGAGGCTACATGGGAACGTGAGGCCGAAGTCAAGGCGAAGCACCCCGAGTTGTTTGAATGATTTTATGTATGACTTGTAATTTTGTTTCAAATTGTTATGCTAAGTTGTTTAAATTGTAAAGCACGCATTGTCCAAATTTCAAGAACGAAATTTTTGTAAGGGGGGGAGAATGTAGCACCCCAGACTTTTTCATCTTTAATGAATACCACCTTCGTAGCTAATTGGCCGTTTTTATAGTCTAATTAATAAATAAGGGAGAAATCGGAAATTCCGAAACGTCAGAAATGTGCGTTTTCGAAAGACGAACCCAACGCAAGTTGAATCGTCGAAATCCGACGAGCGAGTCAAAAGATATGGTCAAAACAGTCCAGACATACAGAGCACCGATCGCTCGGTCCAGTCAGCGATCGACCGGTCCATAACCGATCGATCGGTAGCTATCGCACGGTCAGAAATTTTGTATGGGGAAATTTTCCAGAGAGTGAGTTTTTCACCGGTCGATCGGTCATAAACACCGATCGCTCGGTAGGCAACCGATCGATCGGTCATAACCACCGATCGCTCGGTCTTCGCGTTTTTTGCAGAAATTTCAGTAAGGGCTTTATCGTCTTTTGGGGGTTAAACCCTTTCTCCTTAAGGCTTGCCCGAGCCTTTAGGGCTTCATTCACAACACTTAAGGGATTTTGAGAGATAGAGAGAGAGGAGAAGGGGATTTGCAAATAGGGTTTTCCATTGGAGAAGAAATCAAAGGGGTGAAGACCCTAGATCGTCCCCAAGCACATTTTCTTAAAGATTTCAACTCAAGCTCGTGTGGGGTTCCATTCTCCAAGCTAGGGCAGCAACCCAAGCACGTTTTTGAAAGGGGTTTCTTCCCCAACTCAAGTCTCCTTCAAGCAAAGGTGTTCTTCCTTCAAGTTGGAGCTTCAATCAAGGTTTCTACCAAGGATCAAGCCTTGATTTAAGGTTAGTACATCCTACTAACCTACCCTAGCAATAAATCTAGGTTTTCCTTATGAAATGTGATCTATGCTATTATGTTTGCCTCCCATATGAAATGTATCATCTCCAATGAACCTAAATAAGATAAGAAAAGGTATGGATGTGTGTGGGTGTTGATGTGGCGATTGGATGCCGAGGTGTATGTTGGGTGATGTTTGTGATGGAAATGGTGGATGGGTACTTTACCAATAATGAACATACATTGATTTTTGGATGGAAAGTAGGCACTAAAAAGAAGAAGAGGAATCATTAAGGAACCTTGCATGCTATGTGTTTGACAAAATGCCTAAACTAGGAATAAATGACATAAATGAAGAAAATGAAAGTAGACCTTATGCATGTGTTATTATGAAGGATGAACTATTCAAATGTCACGTAGATTACTCAAATTCCTATATGGTTATACTGTGGATTGAATGGCTATACACTACTCTTCATGTCACATTGTCATCATGATATTACAAGTGTTACACACACCACACATGCATGCATGAAACCGGTTTTTTTTCCAAGATTATATTTGTATAAGAAATGAATCAAGAACATGACAAGGAGGTTGGTAGCCCAAGGAAGGGTGCTAGCCTCTGGCTCACAAGAGAAATGAATCAAGAACATGACAAGGAGGTTGGTAGCCCAAGGAAGGGTGCTAGCCTCTGGCTCACAAGTGAAATGAATCAAGAACATGACAAGGAGGTTGGTAGCCCAAGGAAGGGTGCTAGCCTCTGGCTCACAAGTATACAAGTCAAGAACATATCAAGACATGAAATACAAGACAAGACACGATACACATACATGATTTGACCGAGGCACGATGGGTTTCCGAGACATGAGTTTTACCGAGGTTTTTGCATTCATACACGCATGTCAAGATATGGCTATGTATCTTATGCTTTCACTATTGCTTTAAATTAATATCTTGTATTGCTCACTGTTGTTATGCTTTCGCTATTGTTATGGTTAGTTAGTAGTTTGTACTCGCTGAGTATTCCATGCTCAGCCGTACTTTTATGTCGGCAGGTACTGTGGATGTCCTCGACCCCGAGCCTTGGGTCGAGGAGGAGTATGTAGAGGAGAGGGAGCCACCTATCCCATGGCAGTCTCAGGAGGATGGGGACTTGGATGTGTGGCCATACCTCGACTACTGTTGAGAGGAGAGGGTTAGAGAGTTCCTTTTTGTATTTTGATAGGTGGGCATGTCCACCTTTACTTTGATTGTATTTGGTATATGTTAACTTGGAATACTATTTGGAGTTATAGAAGAAAAGAAAAAGTTGGCTTATGCTTCCTCACTTATGTTTAGTTTCCGCGCTCTGATTTTCATTGGATTATATTATGTTTAGCCTCTTGCATTACAGGATGGTTTGACAGGTACACGTAGTCACCTCTAAAGTATCCCTTAACTCCTAGGGGGTATTTTGGGGCGTGACAGAAAAGTTCTTGGTCATGAGTTGATTGAGCGGATTGCAGAAAGGGTTAAGGTTATCCAGGGGCGACTGAAAACTGCTCAGGATAGGCAGAAGAACTATACGGATACTTGCCGCCGAGATTTGGAGTTCCGAGTTGGAGATCTGGTCTTTGTGAAGATTTCGCCTAGTCAGGGAATCATGACATTTGGAAAGAAGGGAAAGCTTTGTCCTAGGTACATAAGACCATTTGAGATCATTATGAGGGTTGGTGAGGTTGCTTACAGGATAACACTACCGCCTCACATGGCAGTGGTCCATAATGTATTTCACGTCTCTATGCTTAGGAAATACATTTCGGATCCGTCTCACGTCATTGCTCTTGATCCCATTGAGATTAGAGAGGATCTCACTTTAGTTGAGCAACCGATTTAGATTTTGGATCGTCGAGATCAAGTGTTGCGAAACAAGACTATCCCATTAGTCCTAATAAAATGGCAGCATCATTCTACGGAAGACGCTACGTGGGAACAGGAAGCCGATGTGATGGAAAAGTATCCTCACTTGTTTGAGTGATTTTCTGGTTGGTTTTATATGTACTTTGTTCTTGTGTGTTTTGGGTGTCGTTCTAATTTCAATGACGAAATTCTTGTAAGGAGGGAGGGATGTAGAGTCCCGAATCTTTATTACACTAAGTGATGAATAGTGTGTGAATAGTGCTCAAGTGTAGTCTTGTACACTAAGGAGCTTTGCGTTAATATACGAGTTTGGATTTATGGCATGCATGTTTCAATGGGTCTATATACTGCTAAGGAGTGTGTGTTAAGCATAAAAGATTGTTAGAAGTGGATTGGAGAAGATCCAAGTAGTGAAAACCACGTTTTTCAGCAAAACAGGGGATCACCAATCGCTCGGTGCCATCCTCCGATCGACCGGTCATCTACCAATTGCTCGGTAGCTATCGAGCGGTTAAATTTTTTGTATGGGGAAATTTTCCAGAGAGGGTGTTTTCAACCGATCGCTTGGCTGAAACCACCGATCGCTCGGTCTGTACTACCGATCGATCGATTATATGCAGATTTTCTTCATTAAGGGTGTTTACGACTTTAGCCACCACCCTTTGCCTATAAAAGGGCTGGGTTTGTGCCTTAGGGTTTCATAAACCCTTGTGCATTATTTCTGGAGGATTTTGAGAGAGAGAAGAAGGAGAGGAGCTTGGTGATTGTTCAAGCTTGTGGGAGATCAAGTTCTTCAATTTTCTTTGGTGATTCTCAACCAAGAACTCAAGGTTCTTGCTTGTCTAAGCTTTTGGGAATCAAACTCTTTGATTTCACCAAGGTAGATACACTCTACTACCAATCTTGCAATCCTACTAGTTATTAAATATGATTCTTCGTACTCTATGCTATATATATACCTTGATTTGCTATGGTGTGAAATGATGTTATACTAGGTTGGATGTAAGCTATCATTATGGTGCACTCTAAGTGTTTAATGAAATACCTCTAAGGGATTTTGATGCTTAATTATGCTTATTACTCTCATAAGTCCATATTCTCGCATGAATCGATGTTTTCCATGGATTTCTCAAAGTACGAAAATGTGTTTTTCACAAAAGACTAATAAGGAATGATTCTAAGTAACTCTATGATTTGTCTAAGATCGGTTCACAAGCTCTACGGATCATACTATGCTCACAAGGAACTCTATGATAAGCTCTAAGATCATCTCACAAGCTCTACGGATCATAAATGAAATGCTCTAAAATCTCTATGGTATATGCTCTATGTGCTCTACGGTATCTCCATGTCTCTACGGATCATAATGTCTCTAATTAACTCCATGAACTCACAAGAAACTCACAAGGCTATGATTATCGCATGACTCACACGGATATGGTTTTGGTTTCAGATTTCATCACATATGCTTACATGGTTTCTACTCTTTGATGTGCTTGAAGGATTTCAATCTCCATGCTTCATATGCTCTATGCTATATTGCTTTATTGTTATTAGTTTGTATATGCTGAGTATTCCATGCTCAACCGATATTTGTTATCATTGGCAGGTGCTCGGGCTCCATTTGACTTATGTCGCACGGAACCATGGGTAGAGGAAGAGTACTTCAATCCGGAGCCATCCATGGATCACTATCAGGATGAAGGTGCAGTAGATAGGTGTCGAGACTTCGACTTTTGTTGATCGGCAGACTTAGAATTTTAAGAGGATGTTTTGTTATGTGAGTGTGGGGTTTGTCCACTCCACTTTTGGGTTTCTCACATGTACATACTTTTGTTGGTTCATACTTGGACCGAGTTTATAGGAGTATTCTCTTTTGCTTCCGCTATGTTTAGTATTTTATTTCCGCTGCGTATTGTTTTTCGTTTCCACTAGATATGTTTGTTTTCTGACAGGTCTCCACTTGTGCCTCTTATATTATACTGGAGGTATGATACGGCGGTCACGAGTCAAGGTATCCCTAACTCCTAGGGGGTATTTTGGGTCGCGACACTATGCCTTAAAGAATCGTGTTCCGGGACACGCGCCCAATCGTTCATACCAATGCAGCGGAAGACTTTCCCATGAAAATTGTGAGAAATTTCAAACTTTGCCCCAATGAGGCAAATCATCATTACTCATCACAATAGCCATCACCAAAAAAAAAATACTTGTATTAATTGCATTTATGTCGCGCCCCAAAATACCCCCTAGGAGTTATGGGATACTTTATGTAGAGCCCCGGACCTTTTCACAGTTAATGCATGGCACTTTCGTTGCCATTTTGCCTTTAAAGAGGTATAATTAATAGATAAGGAAGAAATTGGAAATTCTGAAATGTCAGAAATGTTCCTTTTCGAAGTACGAACACAACACAAGTTGAATCGTCTAAATCGGATGAACGAGTCAAAAGATATGGCCAAAACAGTCTGGACCTATAGGAAATCGTAGCTCGGTTAGGCGCTAAGGACGTAGCTTGGAAGGCGCTAAGGACGTAGCTCTAGCTCAGATAACGTATTCGTAGTGCGTCCGTTGTACAGCAACAATGGTATGTTGTACAACTCACAACGGGTACGTTGTACAGCACCACGGGCACGCTGTACATAAGACAACGGACAACGGGTTTGGCACCCTTCACAACGGACAACGTGTTTGGTACTATTCACAGCACAACATGTTCGGCACTGTTCACAGCACAACGAGTTGGCACTGTTCACAGCACAACGAGTTGGCACTGTTCACAGCACAACGAGTTGGCACTCGTGTTTTTACAGAAATTCAGTAAGGGTATTATGGTCTTTTGGTCGGTTCACTCTTACCTTAAGAGTTTGACTCGAACCTTTAGGGCATCATTCGACACTTAGAGAGATTGGGAGATAAGAAAAGAGGAGAAGGCGATTCCTAAACCTAGGGTTTCCAGTTTGGAAAGAAATCAAAGGGTTTTGTGTCGCGACCCAAAACCCACCCTAGGAGTTAGAGTGAATCTTGGACGACTTAATCATGACTTACATGACTTGCTTGACGAACCAGCCTGCAAAACTCACAGAACATATACGATAGAGGATAACAGCGGAAGCATACTATAAAACACAACGGAAGTCTAACAAACCTCTAGGTATATATACACATGGTCCAAGTTTAATACAAAAGAAAACAAAACGAAGAAAGTGCGGACATGCCTGCCAAAATACATGGATATAATCACTCATGCTCACCCACAGCTAAACCACTTAGAATCTAACACTACCTACTGATAACCCTCTACGGGAGGTTCCTCCAAAGGTTCCTCGACGTACTCCTCCTCCACCCAAGGGCTAGGAGCACAGACATCAAATGGAGCAGCAGCTCCCTCAGAACCTGCCGACATAAGAAGTACGGCTGAGCATGGAATACTCAGCGGGTACTAAATACTAACCAATAGTCATAGCAAAACCATAGCAGTATAGGAAGCAGGAAGCATTTCACATATATAAAGCAGGAAACAATTCAAGCATATAAAGCAGGAATAATTCATATCATGACAATAAAGTAAAGGAGTATATAATCATGCTTGAATTCATAAAAGCCGATAAAACCCTTGAAAACACCGTGCACTTGACTTGACTGAAAATACCATTTCCTTGCTTGAAAACTTGTCATGTTTGTCTTATCTTATCGTATCATGCGTGTCATGCCATGTCATGCTTGCTTGGAAAGTAAACTACTTGTGAGGGAAGGGAGACCCTTCATCCTAAATGCCCATGCTTGTCATGCCGTGCCATGTCATACTTGTATCATGCTTGGAAAGTAAACTACTTGTGAGGGAAGGGAGACCCTTCTTCCTAAATGCTCATGTCATGTCCTTTCACTTGTGAGATGTTCTTGTGAGATGTACTTGCGAGGGAAGGGAGACCCTTCTTATGAAAATGCATGATTGTCTTGTCCTTACCAAAGGCGAGGTAAAACATATCGTACGATATGCCCCACCTCTAAATCCCATTCTTGAAAACCTCGGTAAATCATGTAATGTATGCGTGCTCGTGAGGTCGTGTGCATACTTGCATTTGGAATTAAATATGGCATTTGAGTAATTCATAACACATAACATCAATGATTTGGGCAATTTAATATTGATATCATTTAGGGAAAGCGAACAATCACACTATCATAACCCTAGCAATTTCCATAAACCTTAAACATGCATTTTCTTAATTTATCATTCATTTTATTCACCTTGGCATTTCATCAAACATGGTACATTCATTATTTATTAACCCTACAACATGCTTTTCTAGGTGGGTTATACTCACATCACACTTGTATGTTTATTATTAGTACAATGCCCTTCCCCATTCATTCATTACATCATCCACACGGCATCCATTCGCCAACATCCATCTCCATTTACCATACATACCACCCATCTCATAATATATATATATATATATGTATGAAGGAAAACAAGAAGAAATAAGGAAAGGAGAGGCTATAACTAGGAGGGTAGTAAAAAGTACCGACTTGAAGAGATGAGGAAGAAACCCCTCTTCCAAACGACCGTGAGTTGCTGCCCTAGCTTGGAACACGAGCTCCACCTGAGCTTGAGCCGAGATCTTGAAGGAAAACGTGCTTGAGGATGATCTAGGGTCTCAAACCCCTTTGATTTCTCTTCAAAATGGAAACCCTAGGTTTAGGAAAACCTTCTCCTTTCTCTCTATCTCTCAAAAGACTCTAAGGGTTGAGAATGAGCCCTAAAGGCTCGGGCAATCCTATATAAGAAAGGGTATAACACCCGAATGCCGAAAATGCCCTTAGTGAAAATTCTGTAAAACGCGAGGACCGAGCGATCGGTGGTTATTACCGATCGATCGGTTGCCTACCGAGCGATCGGTGTTTATGACCGATCGACCGGTCAAAACTCACTCTCTGGAAAATTTCCCCATACAAACTTTCTGACCGCGCGATAGCTACCG
Organism: Tetracentron sinense; assembly: GCA_015143295.1. Classification (NCBI taxonomy): domain Eukaryota; kingdom Viridiplantae; phylum Streptophyta; class Magnoliopsida; order Trochodendrales; family Trochodendraceae; genus Tetracentron; species Tetracentron sinense. Next base: position 28,253,420 of record CM026555.1, on the reverse strand, counting down.
ATCGATCGGTTATGGACCGATCGATCGCTTACTGGACCGAGCGATCGGTTCTCTGTAAGTCTGGACTGTTTTGACCATATCTTTTGACTCGCTCGTCGGATTTCGACGATTCAACTTGCGTTGGGTTCGTCTTTCGAAAACGCACATTTCTGACGTTTCAGAATTTTCGAGTTCTCCCTTATTTATTAATTAGACTACAAAAATGGCCAATTAGCTACGAAGGTGCTATTCATTAAGGATGAAAAAGTCTGGGGTGCTACATTTTGAGACCCTAGATCACTTCCAGTCCGGTTTTTCTTCAAGATCTCGGCTCAAGCTCGTGCAAAGCTCGTGTTCCAAGCTAGGACAGCAACTCACAGTCGTGTGGAAGAGGGATTTCTTCCTCATCTCTTCTAGGTCGGTACTTTTTACTACCCTCCTAGTTATAGTTCCTCTTTTCCCTCTATTTCTCTTTATTTTCCTTTATTTACACATGTGTTATGAGATGGATGGTTGAGAATGGTGAATGGAGATGGAATGGGCGATTGGATGCCAATGGTTGTGTGTGATGAACAAATGGGGAAGGGCATTGTTCCAATAATGAACATACATGTATGATTTGAGTAAAACCCATCTAGAAAAGCATGTTGTAGGGTAAATCCATAATGAACACACCATGTTTGATGAAATGCCAAGGTGAATACAATGAGCTGTAAATTAGTAAATGCATGCCTAATAAATTCTGAAGATTGCTAGGGCCTATGATAGTGTGTTTCCTGCTTTCCCTAAATGTTATGAATATTACATTGCTTAATCATTGATGCTATATGTGTTGTGAAATTACCCAAATGTCATCTTTAAATTTAAATGCAAGTATGTACACGGTTCCCACGAGCACGGCATGCATGACATGATTTATCGGGGTTTTCAAGAACATGGTTAGAGGTGGGACATATCCTACGATATGTTTTACCTTGCTTTTCACAAGAAGACAAGAACCAACATTCCACGAGGGGTCTCCCCTCACTCACAAGTGCATATCATGAAGAAGGGCCTCCCTTCCCTCGCAAGTACATACATATCATGAAGAAGGGTCTCCCTTCCCTCGCAAGTGCATTGCATAAAGAAGGGTCTCCCTTCCCTCTCAAGGCATCTCTCAAGTGCATCTCACAAGGATATCTCACAAGTGTATCTCACAAGTTACATGATCACAAGCAAGCACGCATGACATGCATGACATGACACGACATACAAGAATCAAGCAAGATAGACAAGATGAGTTTTCAAGCACGAAAATGGTACTTTAAGTCAAGTCAAGTGCACGAGGTTTTCAAGAGGTTTTATCGGCTTTCTACGAAATACAAGCATGATTATAAATTGCTTTACTTCCTTGTATGATATGAATTGTTTCCGTCTGACATATATGAATTGCTCCTGATTATGTATTGCCATTTTTATGCTATAATTGTTGGTTAGTATTTAGTACCCGCTGAGTATTCCATGCTCAGCCGTACTTCTTATGTCGGCAGGTTCTGAGGGAGCTGCTGCTCCATTTGATGTTTGTGCTCCGGGTCCATGGGTGGAAGAGGAGTACGTCGAGGAACCTTTGGAGGAACCTCCAGTAGAGGGTTACCATTAGGTGGTTGTAGATTCTGAGTGGATTAGCTGTGGGTGAGATGAGAGTTTATATTTATGTATTTTGGCGGGCATGTCCGCACTTTCTTATGGATTCCTTTTTGTATAAACTTGGATTTGCGTATGTATATACATAGAGGTTTGGTAGACTTCCGCTGTGCTATGTTAGAGTATGTTTCCGCTGTTAATGTCCTCTATTGTATATGCTCTGTGGGTTTTTGCAAGTTGGTTTGTCAAGCAAGTCATGTAAGCCATGATTAGTCGTCCAAAGTTCACTCTAACTCCTAGGGTGGGTTTTGGGTCGCGACAGAAGTGGTATCAGAGCTTAGGCTTTAGGTCTCTAGGGTCACTTAGAATCTTATACCACGGCTTGACAAGAGCATATGTCAGGAAACAAGTTAGGAAGAAAGTAAGTCGGAAGAGAGTCTTGATCCAAGTGTAAGACTAAACTTTAGTCTTAGTCAAATGGTTGTTCCAACCAAGTACGAGTCCTAGGTACGCTAGAACACGAAAGTATAAGTATAATGTGATGAATACTCTGATGACTTGATGTGATGTATATTGGTATTATACAACTAATACAAATTGAATTATTGTGAAATGACATTGAAATAAACTGTGGTTTCAAGTTAGACTCATGTGGTGCTATTGTTCTCAGGACTTTAGTCATGAGGCGGGGAACACGGGGTCGTGGACCACACACCAGAGCTTCATCTTCTTCCAGAGATGAGGATGAGTAGCCTGACCTCTCTTAGGTCTTAGGCTCTATTGCTGAGACACTCGCCATACTGGCGGCTCGGCAAGCTATACCATCGTCGGCGGCACCTACTCCACCGCCCGCAGCTCCAGTACATCGTACAGCTGGAGTTGAGGCATTCAGGAGATTGAGGCCTCCACCCTTCCATGGGAGTGTGGACCCTCTTGCTGTGGAGGCATGGATCCTCCAGATGGAGAAGATCTTTGCGGTCCTCTCACCTACAGAGGAGGATAGAGTAGCATGGGCAGCTTTCATGCTAGAGGGTGAAGCCCACCATTGGTGGTTGTCCGCATTGAGGACGCGAGATTTGACCATGCAGGGTCAACCTTGGACTTGGGATGAGTTCAAGGACGCTTTTTACAAAAAGTATTTTCCGGTTGGAGCACGGGAAAAAAAAGAGAGAGAATTCATCAACCTCGAGCAAGGTTTGATGTCGGTGGCACAATACGAGGCCAAGTTCTCGGAGTTATCACGCTTCGCGACTCACATGGTTGCACCGAGGCAATGAAGGCAAGAAGTTTTGAGCAAGGGCTCAAGGATGTTATCATGGAGAAGGTTTCGGTTTTTAGACATACTACCTACCCTGAGGTAGTAGACAAGGCCTTATTGGTGAGGCCAATTCAGAGACAGTGTCCAAGAAGAGGGAGTTGGCGAGAGGCCAAACTAGTAGTTCAGCACCTCTAGAGAGGCAGGCTCGTACCGGCCTTTATCAGTATGCGTGGCCAGCACCACCGATGAGGCCTTCTTATGCGCCTCCAACTCCACGGCAGTATGTGCCTCAGGCACCGTGACCTCAGGCTCTTCCGGCCCCACGGCCTGTTGCACCTCAGACGATGAGGTATGCTCCACCTCCGACTTTTACACACGAGGTCTGCACTTCATGCGGCCGAAGGCACCCGGCAGGAGATTTCTGAAGAGCATCGGGTGGATGCTTTCATTGTGGTCGCCAGGGCCATATGATCAGAGATTGCCCCAGTCGGCATTTACCAGGCCAGTCTCAGGGGATTAGTCCACCAGCACGCCCAACAGGATCATATTAGGCGTCATCTCAGACTACCCGGTCTACACCTCAGTCTCGCCAGGCGAACTAGGGGCGTGTATTTGCTTTGACAGAGGGTGATGCACTTGCATCTGATGATGTGGTGCAAGGTACGCGTTTGGAGTGGTTTTTGTTACTGGTGATTGTTATGTTGTGTTTTATTCCTTGTGTACATACTTGGTATGCTATATATATATACCTATGTGTATACTCTGTTGATGCTTGAATTGACGTAACTAGTGAAAATTTCAGGAACCCTATTAGTCAATGAGTATTTGGCTCAAGTATTGATTGATACCGGGTCTACTCATTCGTTTGTCTCGCCGAGTTTTTCAGAAGGCTTTTCTGTAGAGCCAAGTCAGCTAGAACCGGAGTTAGCCATTTCGACTCCTCTCGGCAAAACAGTATTGGCAGATAAAGTGTATAGAAATAGCGTGGTCCAAGTGGGAAGCCACGAGTTGGCGGTCGATCTAATAGTTCTTGGATTCCAAGACTTTGACGTGATATTGGGAATGGATTGGTTAGCGGCACATCACGGGCACGTAGCTTGCTTTGAGAAAATGGTACTCTTCAAGCCAGTAGAAGGAAAACCATTCCACTTTCGCGGGTTGAAAAGTAGAGATATTGCTCGTTTTGCGGCATTGAGCTTAGCTAATCCCGGGGCAAAGGACTCATCGACTATTCCGGTTGTGAGTGAATTCCTGGATGTATTTCCAGAGGAGTTGTCAGGATTGCCTCCAGACAGGGAGATTGAGTTTATGATCGAGCTTGCACCAGACACAGCTCCTGTTTTCAGGGCTCCGTATAGAATGGCCCCTATTGAACTCAAAGAGTTAAAGACCCAGTTGGAAGAATTACAAGGTCTTGGTTTCATTCGACCAAGTGTCTCACCGTGGGGTGCCCCGGTGTTGTTTGTTAAGAAGAAAGATGGCTCGATGCGGATGTGCGTCGATTACAGGCAATTGAACAAAGTCACTATAAAGAATAGGTATCCCTTGCCTAGGATTGATGACTTGTTCGATCAATTGAAGGGAGTGAAATTTTTCTCGAAGATAGACCTTTGATCGGGTTATCACCAGTTGAAGATTAAGGTGGAAGATGTTCCCAAAACTGCTTTCAAGACTCGGTATGGACACTACGAGTTCTTGGTGATGCCTTTTGGACTCACGAACGTGCCGGCAGCCTTTATGGATTTGATGAACCGGGTGTTCCGGCCATATCTTGATAGGTGCGTGATTGTATTTGTTGATGACATTTTGGTCTATTCCCAGACACAGGAAGATCACACACGCGACCTATGCCAAACATAGCAAGTGTGAGTTTTGGTTGGAAGAGGTGGCATTCCTAGGCCACGTTGTTTCCGCAGAAGGCATATCAGTAGATCCGAAAAAGATAGAGGCGGTTATGAGTTGGGCAAGGCCCAAGAGTGTCACGGAGATACGTAGTTTTCTTGGGTTGGCAGGCCACTACAGGAGATTCGTAGAGGGTTTCTCTAGCCTTGCAGCACCGCTCACTTACCTGACAAGGAAGAACGCCAAGTTTGTATGGAGTGATAAGTGCGAGATCAGTTTCACGGAACTAAAGAAGAGGCTTACTACAGCTCCTGTCCTTACAGTGCCATCCGGACCTCTTGGGTATGAGGTGTACAGTGGCGCCTCACACGTTGGACTTGGATGTGTGCTCATGCAGCACAAGAAAGTCATTGCCTATGCATCAAGGCAATTGAAGGAGCATGAGAAGAATTATCCCACGCACGACTTGGAGCTTGCAGCGGTCGTGTTTGCACTTAAGATTTGGCGTCATTACCTTTATGGGGTGGAGTTCTATGTGTTTACCGATCACAAGAGTCTCAAGTATCTCTTTTCCCAAAAGGAGCTGAATCTAAGGCAGCGGCGTTGGATGGAATTTTTGAAAGACTATGATTGTACCATTCAATACCACCCGGGCAGGGCAAATGTAGTGGCTGACGCTTTGAGTAGAAGACCTCAGGGGTTGTTAGCACACATGTTGGTTCAAGAATGGAAGCTACTAGAAGATTTGGCAAATCTGGACATCAGTGTGAATAACTCTGTCCGTGGTCCTACCTTGGCAAATGTTACGGTTCGGCCGTACATTATAGATTTGATCCAAGAATACCAAGTCACGGATGCTGAATTGTTGGCTTATCGGGACAAGGAAGTTGCTAAGGGTAGTGAGAACTTCTCTCTCACTAGTCGGGGTGCTATCACATTCAAGGGAAGGCTGTGCGTCCCTGCCAATGGAGATCTTCGAAGAGAGATTTTGGATGAAGCACACCGTTCGAAGTACACAGTGCATCCAGGGGGTGCAAAGATGTACCGGAACCTCAAGAGTCACTTTTGGTGGCGGAATATGAAGAGGGAGGTTGCGGAATATGTAGCACGATGCTTGGTGTGTCAACAGGTAAAAGCAGAACACATGCGGCCCGCAGGTCTGTTACAGTCTCTTCCGATTCCCGAGTGGAAATGGGAGAACATATCCATGGATTTCATAGTTGGCTTGCCAAAGACGGCAAGGGGCTCAAATGCGATATGGGTAGTAGTAGATCGTTTGACGAAGTCCGCTCACTTCTCACCTTACCGTACTACCTTCAACTCTAGTCAGTTGGCTGCACTATACATCAAGGAGGTAGTTAGACTACATGGGGTGCCAGTCAGTATTGTGTCAGATCGAGATCCAAGATTCACATCAAGATTCTGAAAAAGCTTCTAGGAGGCTATGGGTTCGCGACTTGATTTCAGCACCGCTTTTCATCCACAGATGGATGGACAAACCGAGAGAGTGAACCGAGTCATTGAAGACATGCTTCGGGCTTGTATGTTGGATTTCAGAGGCAGTTGGGAAGAGCACTTGCCTTTGGTTGAATTCGCCTATAATAACAGCTATCAGGCAAGTATTCAAATGGCACCATTTGAGGCCTTGTATGGGCGAAGTTGTAGGTCTCCTCTCTATTGGGATGATGTAGGAGAAAGGAAAGTACTTGGTCTGGAGTTGATTGAGCAAACTGCAAACACAGTTAAGATCATTCGGGATCGATTGAAAGCCGCTCAAGATCGCCAGAAAAGTTATGCGGACACGCACCGTAGGGACTTGGAATTTCAAGTGGGGGATCAAGTTTTTGTGAAAGTATCTCCTAGCAAAGGGATCATGAGATTTGGAAAGCGAGGCAAGCTCAGTCCTCGGTATGTTGGGCCTTTTGAGATTATCACACGGGTTGGTGAAGTTGCTTATCGAGTAGCTCTTCCACCTCACATGGCCGCAGTTCATAACGTCTTCCATGTGTCTATGCTTCGGAAGTACATTGCGGATCCTTCGCATGTCATAGACTTGGAACCGTTGGAGATTCGAGAGGACCTCACCTTGATTCAAAGGCCAGTTCAGATTTTGGATCGAAGGGATCAGGTGCTTCGTAACAAGACAATCCCTTTAGTTCTTGTGCAATGGCAACACCATGCTCGGGAAGAAGCTACATGGGAGCGTGAAGCCGAAGTCAAAGCAAAGTACCCAGAATTAATGGAATGACTTTTTGGTATGAAGTCTGTATATGACTTGTAATGTTCTTTTTGGTTTGTAATGCAAGTAGTGTCTAAATTTCGAAGACGAAATTTTTTTAAGGGGGGAGGATGTAGAGCCCCGGACTTTTTCACAGTTAATGCATGGCACTTTCGTTGCCATTTTGCCTTTAAAGAGGTATAATTAATAAATAAGGAAGAAATTGGAAATTCTGAAATGTCAGAAATGTTCCTTTTCGAAGTACGAACACAACGCAAGTTGAATCGTCTAAATCGGATGGATGAGTCAAAAGATATGGCCAAAAAAGTCTGGACCTGTAGGAAATCGTAGCTCGGTTAGGCGCTAAGGACGTAGCTCGGAAGGCGCTAAGGACGTAGCTCTAGCTCTAATAACGTATTCGTTGTGCGTCTGTTGTACAACAACAACGGTACGTTGTACAACTCACAACGGGTACGTTGTACAACTCACAACGGGTACGTTGTACAGCACCACGGGCACGCTGTACATAAGACAACGGACAACAGGTTCGGCACCCTTCACAACGGACAACGTGTTTGGTACTATTCACAGCACAACGTGTTCGGTCCTGTTCACAGCACAACGAGTTGGCACTGTTCACAGCACAACGAGTTGGCACTGTTCACAGCACAACGAGTTGGCACTGTTCACAGCACAACGAGTTGGCACTGTTCACAGCACAACGAGTTGGCACTCGTGTTTTTACAGAAATTCAGTACGGGTATTATGGTCTTTTGGTCGGTTCACTCTTACCTTAAGAGTTTGACCCGAACCTTTAGGGCATCATTCGACACTTAGAGAGATTGGGAGATAAGAAGAGAGGAGAAGGCGATTCCTAAACCTAGGGTTTCCAGTTTGGAAAGAAATCAAAGGCTTTTGAGACCCTAGATCACTTCCAGTCCGGTTTTTCTTCAAGATCTCAGCTCAAGCTCGTGCGAAGCTCATGTTCCAAGCTAGGACAGCAACTCACAGTCGTGTGGAAGAGGGATTTCTTCCTCATCTCTTCAAGGTTGGTACTTTTTACTACCCTCCTAGTTATAGTTCCTCTTTTTCCTCTATTTCTCTTTATTTTCCTTTATTTACACATGTGTTATGAGATGGATGGTTGAGAATGGTGAATGGAGATGGAATGGGCGATTAGATGCCAATGGTTGTGTGTGATGAACAAATGGGGAAGGGCATTGTTCCAATAATGAACATACATGTATGATTTGAGTAAAACCCATCTAGAAAAGCATGTTGTAGGGTAAATCCATAATGAACACACCATGTTTGATGAAATGCCAAGGTGAATACAGTGAGCTGTAAATTAGTAAATGCATGCCTAATAAATTCTGAAGATTGCTAGGGCCTATGATAGTGTGTTTCCTGCTTTCCCTAAATGATATGAATATTACATTGCTCAATCATTGATGCTATATGTCTTGTGAAATTACCCAAATGTCATCTTTAAATTTAAATGCAAGTATGTACACGGTTCCCACGAGCACGGCATGCATGACATGATTTATAGGGGTTTTCAAGAACATGGTTAGAGGTGGGACATATCCTATGATATGTTTTACCTCGCTTTTCACAAGAAGACAAGAACCAACATTCCACGAGGGGTCTCCCCTCACTCACAAGTGCATATCATGAAGAAGGGCCTCCCTTCCCTCGCAAGTACATACATATCATGAAGAAGGGTCTCCCTTCCCTCGCAAGTGCATTGCATAAAGAAGGGTCTCCCTTCCCTCTCAAGGCATCTCTCAAGTGCATCTCACAAGGATATCTCACAAGTGTATCTCACAAGTTACATGATCACAAGCAAGCACGCATGACATGCATGACATGACACGACATACAAGAATCAAGCAAGATAGACAAGATGAGTTTTCAAGCACGAAAATGGTACTTTAAGTCGAGTCAAGTGCACGAGGTTTTCAAGAGGTTTTATCGGCTTTCTACGAAATACAAGCATGATTATAAATTGCTTTACTTCCTTATATGATATGAATTGTTTCCGTCTGACATATATGAATTGCTTCTGATTATGTATTGCCATTTTTATGCTATAATTGTTGGTTAGTATTTAGTACCCGCTGAGTATTCCATGCTCAGCCGTACTTCTTATGTCGGCAGGTTCTGAGGGAGCTGCTGCTCCATTTGATGTTTGTGCTCCGGGTCCATGGGTGGAAGAGGAGTACGTCGAGGAACCTTTGGAGGAACCTCCAGTAGAGGGTTACCATTAGGTGGTTGTAGATTCTGAGTGGATTAGCTGTGGGTGAGATGAGAGTTTATATTTATGTATTTTGGCAGGCATGTCCGCACTTTCTTATGGATTCCTTTTTTTATAAACTTGGATTTGCGTATGTATATACATAGAGGTTTGGTAGACTTCCGCTGTGCTATGTTAGAGTATGTTTCCGCTGTTAATGTCCTCTATTGTATATGCTCTGTGGGTTTTTGCAGGTTGGTTTGTCAAGCAAGTCATATAAGCCATGATTAGTCATCCAAAGTTCACTCTAACTCCTAGGGTGGGTTTTGGGTCGCGACACTTTAGAGGTGACTATTCATACATGTCAAACCATCCTGTAAAGAACAAGGTGAACATAATACCATAACTACAATAATCAGAGTGCAGAAGCTAAGACATGAGTGCGGAAGCGTAAACCAACTTTTTCTTTCTATAAACGGTCTGTATTCCAAGTGAATATATATACATAACATATCAAGTCAAAGGTGGACATGCCCACCTAACAAAATACAAAATAAGAAAGCCTCACAACTCTCTCTACTAACAGTAATCTAAATAGGGCCATATGTCTCTGTCTCTATCCTCCTGCGACTGCATCGAGATAGGTGGCTCTCTCTCCTCTACATACTCTTCCTCAACTCAAGGCTCAGGATTGAGGGCATCCTCGGTACCTGCCAATATAAAAGTATGGCTGAGCATGGAATACTTAGTGAGTACATGCTACTAGCTAACCATAGCAATAACAAAATACAACAACAATGAACATAATACACAATATCGATTTAAAGCAATACTAGCATCATAAGACAAATAGCATTGAAAGTAAAGCAATGGGATAATCTTGACATGCTTGAATGAATGCGAAAAACTTTGATAAAACTCGTACTTTAAAAATCATGTCTTATTCTTGAAAATAGTCTTTCTCGTTTCTTTCAAAACTTGCTTGTCATGTTTGAAAACTTGTTTCTTGTCCTGGTCTTGTTCGTGAGAATCACACATGTTTGTCTAGTCTTACTTGGAATCACTTGTCTTACTTGTTCTTGTCATATTCTTGACATGTTCTTGACTTGTTTGTTTTCTTGTGAGCCAGAGGTTAGTGCCCTTGAAGCGACTTGTGAGCTGGGAACGTAGGTTTTCTTCAGTAAAATATATATATATAGAAAAGGGTACACCAACCTCCTTGTCTTGTTTTCTTGTGAGCCAGGTATGACATATCTTGCGATATGCCCTACCCTTAACCGGCCTGATGTCCGGCTTTATCATTCATGCTTGTTTTCCTTATGAGCCAGGTATGACATATCCTAGGGATGTGCCCTACCCTTGACCGGCCCGATGTCCAGCTTTATCATTCATGCTTGTTTTTCTTGTGAGCCAGGTATCACATATCCTGGGGATATGCCCTACCCTTGACCGGCCCAATGTCCGGCTTTATCATTTGTATCGTGAATCACAATTCTTGTTTTTGTTTAGTTTGTATACTTTATATTTTAAAAAATCTCGGTAATACATGCATGTGTGTGTGTGAGGCAATGTGTAGTCATCATGATGACATGAACAAATAAAAGAAATCATGAGTGTAGCACTTGTGATGATCATGATAGCATGTGCAACAAAAAGGGATTATGCATAGCATTTTCATTCTTAATATAATCATGCGAGGATATAATCATGCGAGGATGTATACAGCATAACAAGCATTTGATCAACTTATCATTTTGGGGAAAAATTACATAATCCTACTTCTATTTTCTTCTTTAAATCCATTTAACTCTTTTTTAGGCATTTTATCAAACACATGGCGTGCAACATTTCTTAGTCGTTTCGTTTCCTCTTTTTAGTGCATACATTTCATCAAAACATCAAGGTACGTTCATTATTTGTAGAATGTCCTTCCACCATTTTCCATTACACACATCACACCACATCCATACGGCATCCAATCGCCTCAACCACCATCCAATCCATACATCCACACCTCTTATTTATCTTGTTTATATTTAGGGAAAATGATACATTTCAAGGAAAGAAGAACACAAGATCAAGAATCATGATTTTCAAGAGGGAAAACCTAGGTTATTGCTAAGTGAGTTAGTAGAGTGTACTAACCTTGAAAAAGGAAAGAAACCCTTGAGAATGCAGTAGGAAATGTTGCCAAGCTTGGAGAAGAAGCTCCACGCGTTGCTTGAGGTTGGATTTGAAGAATCCAAGCCAAATGAATGATCTTGGGTTCTCAAACCCTTGATTTCTCTCTCAAAAGGGAAGAAACCTTTAAGAACCCTAGGTTCTCTCTCCCTCTCTCTCAAAATATTCCTAAGTGTTGTGAGTGGGGACCCAAGGCTCGAGCAAGCCTTATAAGGCTAAGGGGTGATGGCTAAAAGACTTAAAAGTCCTTAATGAAATTTATGCAAAACGAGAAGGACTGAGCGATCGGTGCTTATGACCAAGCAATCGGTAGCCCACCGAGCGATCAGTGTTTTTTAACCGAGCGATCGGTTGAAAACACCCTCTTTGGAATTTTTTCTCATACAAAATTTTGGACCAGTCGATAGATACCGATCGATCGGTTTTGGACCAATCGATCGCTAATTTGGACCAAGCGATCAGTTGTGGACCGATCGATCTCTCTTGTGACCGAGCGATCAATACTCTGCAAATTTTGACACTGGGTCTATTTTACTATTTCTGCCATAACTTTTGACTCGTTCCTCAGATTTTGACGATTCAACTTGTGTTGGATTTGTCATTTAAAGGAGAACATTTCCAGTATTTTAGAATTTTCAAATTCTTCTTTATTTATTAATTAGACTACGTGAAAGGCCAATTGGTTATGAGAATGCTGTTCATTAGGTACGAAAAGTTCCGGGACGCTACAATTTATGTCTGTTTACAAAACGTAGGCACCACTAATGCACCAGGTAGTCTCTTTCCAAAATCCAAAAAGGTCCAAGGCACAGGATCCGCACCTACTATTTAGCAGCTTCTGTATTTGTTGAGATAAAACGTCAATGAGCTATGAAGCCCAATAAAAACCAGTCTTTCGATACTATTTTCCATGAATTATCATGCATCAATAATAACATAATAGTATAGATCCATTGTTATAATATAGTATAATAATTTATCCAAGTTATAATGTGACACACGGTCACATAGGAATATTTCTGTCACGCCCCAAAATCCCCCCTAGGAGTTAGGAGACTTTTGGCTCGTGACGGCCGTGTCATACCATCCTGTCCTTACACATAAGGCGTACTTACCATCCTGTGAGAGCACACAAGGCATGCTAAGAGGTGAATCTGAAAATTTCTTCCTTATAACATGATCTTCCAAGTGTCAACATAATCCAAAACTGAAATATAAACTAAACATGTACACAAGGTCCATCACTTTCAGTTACCAACTCAAAGTCAATAGAAAAGTTCCCACAAGGTCAACCAAATACATGTCTCTCCCTCTCATCACTCAACCATCACTAATGACTGCCCATCGGCTTTTCGACATACTCCTCCTCAATCCATGGTTCAGGAGCACAACCATCCAACCTGTGACCTGCCGAAGATAACAACTTCGGCTGAACATTGAATACTCAGCGTCTACCAACCACTAACTACCAGCGCTATGACATCAAAATAGAATACATATGCACAGAAACTTAGACAAATTCATATACATACTTTAATCAGAGCGCAAAAACCATACTTTGAAACTCGTCTGTACATACTTGAAATCTTACTTTAAAACATACTTTGAAACATTTCTTTGCAAAACATACTTTGAAATAATCATTTTCAACTTCTCTGAATCACACTCCAAAACACATACTTTGAGCACTTGCTTTTTGAAACATTCTTTGAGTCCATACTTTTCAAAACAAACTTTACAAGGGGGTATCCACTACCCTTACAGATACTTTAAAACATGCTTTACAAGGAGGCATATAGAATACCCTTCATACGTTTCAACTTTACAAGGAGGCATCAAATACCCATTGTGGAATATCATACTTTACAAGGGGGCATCACATACCCATTATTCTTATTCAGCTTTATCAAGAGGGAGTAAATACCCCATTTGGAAGTCACATACTTTACAAGGGGGCATCAAATGCCCATTATACTTATTCAGCTTTATCAGGGGGTGTCAAATACCCATTTCACGAATCATACTTTCCAACTTTCTCAGGGGGTATGTAAATACCCTTGTTCGAATCCACTTTTTCAGGGGGTATGTAAATACCCTTTTCCGAACCATGCTTTCACAACTTTACCAAGGGGTATCAACTACCCATTATTCTTATTTAGCTTTACAAGGGGGCATTAAAATGCCCTTTTCAGAAACTTCACTTTACAAGGGGGTATCCAATACCCATTAATCTTATTCAGCTTTACAAGGGGGCATTAATATACCCTTCATTCAAAACCTTTGCACTCAACAGGGGGTATGTACATACCCTTTTCAAAAACCTTACTTTACAAGGGGGTGTCAACTACCCTTCTTAAAACCCATGCTTTACAAACTTGCAAGTAATTAGACTTTTTCAAAAATCAACTTTGAGCATTTAACACATATAGCAAAATTACCTTTTTGAACTTCCCTTTACTTATACAAAACTCTTCACATGTTTAAAACCGCAAACTCACATACTTTTTCCATTAAAACAATTGCTTTTCCTCTTGAACTTATAAAAAAACCATCTTTTATCAAAAGTCATGTTTTCCATCTCACTTTGTTCATAACAAAACCATCTTTCAATTAAAACCATTTGTCGTACCATACTTTGAATAAATAACTTACAACAATGCAAATAGTAGAAGGTATCTACTTTTGAAATTATAACAAGGCAATTTAGTAGAAGGTATGTACCTTAAAAATGCCGTTTTTACACGTCTGTAGGATGAAAAACAAGTTTGAGGGACAAGATCCAAGCTTTGAGAAAGTTGGAACCAAAAATCCCTTTTCCAAAGACACGAACAGAAATTTCCCTTGGAGAATTCCAAGCTTGAGAATCACTTTGGGAATGAAATCCAAACTTTAGAACACCAAAATAGTGAAGAGGGAACCTCTCCTTGGCTGGAAACACGAATTCAGAACACCCTTGAACTACTCAGCTTTCTTCTTCTTGTTCTCTTCTTCAATCCCTCACAAATCCAAGCTTTAGGTTTGGGTCAATCCATACCCACAAAATCTCATCTATTTATAGTCTAAAGGTTGCCAAAAATCTTAAAAATATCTTAGAAAATATCCTCCAAGGTTGGTGATGAGTTACAGGCTGTTTCTGGGCATTTTTGGCATTTTTAGGGCTGAATTCATCGACGAAATTCGGCCCCCAACTCAATTCGTCGCCGAAATGGCACTCTACCTAGGCCTCATTTTCCCACTTTGGTATTTTGATCATAACTTTTGACTCGCTTATCCAATTTTGACGATACAACTTGAGTTGGACTCCTTATTAAAAGGGAAACAACTTTCATGTTTTACAAAAGTCCAAATTCTGAGCTTTTAATGGTTTAAATTGGCCCACAAGTGGACTGGTCTTAGGATGACTGTCAGCAGACTAAAATTTGCAGCAGACTAGTTTGTGGAAATCTGACATTGGACTCAACTTTGACTCAAAATCTAAAAAAGTGGTAACATGAACCTCGAAGAGGGTTTCAATACCTTTCCAAAAATTCAAGAATCACTCGATTCTGATCAGTGGTGAGAATTGTAGAGCACTTTAAAGTTGAGGGTATATTTAGGCACCCCTTTCTTTGACACTTGGAGTATGTCCTACTCTCATTTTTCATTTGTCCCTAATCCCCAAAACACTTTCCATACGTATTTTGATTCATTCAAAACCTCCTTCTATTTCACAACATGAACCCATAATTTCATTAAGGCTTTAGGCCTGGAAAAACACTATTCATAGCACTATTCACAACACTATTCATAGCACTATTTACAGCCTAGTGAACTTGGTTCCGGGGTTCTACATCCTCCCCCCTTATAGAAATTTCGTCCTTGAAATTAGAACGAGATTCCGACAAACGTGGATAGTTTTCCCACACGTATCCGGGCTTAACTACCCTAGACATGACTAACACATGGAATTACTTGGGCCTTATACGTAACTAAACACCAAACATATAAAAGAAACATTCATATCATATCATTTGCACCTTTATATCGATAAGGCAACAGCATGTCTATTCATACAGAACCTCGACCTTTACAAAATTTAACATAGCAAAGACTCTGCCCTACTTCGCCTAACGAGGCAGCTGTATGGGTTGCTGGGGCCTGAAAGTCTGAGCAGACTCCTGTTGAGTAGCCTGATGAGTTGGAACTCTGCTTCCCATAGATTGAACATGCTGGAAGCGACTAGGACAAGCCCTAATCAAGTGTCCTTGCCTACCACAATGAAAACACCCACCGGTGAGTCTTCGGCAATCCCCAGCTCTATGACTCTTGCCACAGTGAGCACAAGTCTCAAACACAAATGTCGAGGACGTCGTCGGCACACTTCGAGTTGCCTGAGGAATAGTGGGGCGAGGGACTTGTGGTGGAAATGGAGTCAGTGAAAGCCCAGATGTTTGGTAAGGGGAAGTCCTAGCCCTTTTCTCAAGTGGCACTGAACCACTGGACTGACCACCAACCAAGGCTCTCTCTCTCCTCTTGAAGAACTCCTCCGAATTCTTCTCGATGATCTTCGCCTTGCTCACTACATCTCCCCAGGTTCCTACCTGGAGCACGGCAATCCTATCCCTGTTAAAAGCCCTCAGCCCTCTCTCAAACTTCCTTACTCACATGTGCTCAGATGCGATCATTTGAGGTGCAAACCTCGACAACTCCGCGAATTTGGCCTCGTACTCGGCCACAGTCATCTCTCCCTGCTCGAGGGACATGAACTCCCATTCCTTCTGCTCCCTGATGAGGACCGCAAAATACTGCTTATAGAAGACATCCATGAACTCTCCCCATGTCCATGACTCTCCTGCCTTGGTGACATCCCTTAGCCTCAGTGCAGATTTCCACCAGTGTTCAGTTTCACCTTCCATCATGAAGGAAGCCCATTCCACCCTCTGCTCATCAGTGCAGTGGAGTGCTCGAAAAATTTTCTCCAACTGCATTATCCAGGCCTCAGTGACCATCGGGTCCGTCGTCCCATAAAAGCTAGGAGGACGGAGCCTCCTGATCGCCTTAAGTCCTGCATTGTGATGGACTGGAGGAAACCCAGGTGTAGGTGTAGGCGTAGCAGTAGGCTGCTTGGCAGCAAGGACAGCCATGGCTCTACCATAGTCTCCAAAAGTTGGGAGATGTCGAGCTACTCATCGCCCAATGGAGCCTCTCCTCCATTCCCCCTGATCTGGTACCCACGACCCCTGGTGTTACATCTCATGGTTGTATCCTGAGAACAATAACACGACTGGAGTCTTCCTTGGAAACTAGATAATCAACATGACATATTGTAGTTGATAATTCACTTAAATGGAATAGTATACATCGGAGTATACACATAATAGTATACACATACCAATAACATCCTAGCAGTGCTAAGTTCTTAACTCGATAAATGACTTAACTAGTTACGGGTCAAGACTAGATGACTAGTCTACACTTGGAATCTCAACTTCCTAACTTGACCTAAGGACCTGCTTGATACCCATTATGTCACAGTATCAAACTTCAGAAGTTCATCAGAGTTCTAAATTCAACTCAACAAACCACCCTTCAGTCCCTCAGGTTCTAATGCCTAGGCTCTGATACCATCTTTGTCACGCCCCAAAATCCCCCCTAGGAGTTAGGAGACTTTTGGCTCGTGACCGCCGTGTCATACCATCCTGTCCTGACACATAAGGTGTACTTACCATCCTGTGAGAGCACACAAGGCATGCTAAAAGGTGAATCTGAAAATTTCTTCTTTATAACATGATCTTCCAAGTGTCAACATAATCCAAAACTGAAATATAAGCTAAACCTGTACAAAAGGTCAACCACTTTGAGTTACCAACTCAAAGTCAATCCAACTCAAAGTCAATACAAAAGTTCCGACAAGGTCAACCCAAATACATGTCTCTCCCTCTCATCACTCAACCATCACTAATGACTGCCCATCGGCTTCTCGACATACTCCTCCTCAATCCATGGTTCAGGAGCACAACCATCCAACCTGTGACCTGCCGAAGATAACAACTTCGGCTGAGCATTGAATACTCAGCGTCTACCAACCACTAACTACCAGCGCTATGACATCAAAATAGAATACATATGCGTAGAAACTTAGACAAATTCAAATACATACTTTAATCAGAGCACAGAAACCATACTTTGAAACTCGTCTGTACATACTTGAAATCTTACTTTAAAACATACTTCGAAACATTTCTTTGCAAAACATACTTTGAAATAATCATTTTCAACTTCTCTGAATCACACTCCAAAACACATATTTTGAGCACTTGCTTTTTGAAACATTCTTTGAGTCCATACTTTTCAAAACAAACTTTTCAAGAGGTTATCCACTACCCTTACAGATACTTTCAAAACATGCTTTACAAGGAGACATATAGAATACCCTTCATACGTTTCAACTTTACAAGGAAGCATCAAATACCCTTTGTGGAATATCATACTTTACAAGGGGGCATCACATACTCATTATTCTTATTCAGCTTTATCAAGGGGGAGTAAAAACCCCATTTGGAAGTCACATACTTTACAAGGGGGCATCAAATGCCCATTATACTTATTCAGCTTTATCAGGGGGTGTCAAATACCCATTTCACGAATCATACTTTCCAACTTTCTCAGGGGGTATGTAAATACCCTTGTTCGAATCCACTTTTTCAGGGGGCATGTAAATACCCTTTTCCGAACCATGCTTTCACAACTTTACCAGGGGGTATCAACTACCCATTATTCTTATTCAGCTTTACAAGGGGGCATTAAAATGCCCTTTTTAGAAACTTCACTTTACAAGGGGGTATCCAATACCCATTAATCTTATTCAGCTTTACAAGGGGCCATTAATATACCCTTCATTCAAAACCTTTGCACTGAACAGGGGGTATGTACATACCCTTTTCAACTTTCCTTTACTTATACAAAACTCATCACATGTTTAAAACCCCAAACTCACATACTTTTTCCATTAAAACAATTGCTTTTCCTCTTGAACTTATAAAAAAATCCATCTTTTATCAAAAGTCATGTTTTCCATCTTACTTTGTTCATAACAAAACCATCTTTCATTTACAACCATTTGTCGTACCATACTTTGAATAAATAACTTACAACAAAGCAAATAGTAGAAGGTATCTACTTTTGAAATCATAACAAGGCAATATAGTAGAAGGTATTTACCTTAAAAAGGACGTTTTTACACGTCTATGGATGAAAAACAAGTTTGAGGGACAAGATCCAAGCTTTGAGAAAGCTGGAACCAAAAATCCCTTTTCCAAAGACACGAACAGAAATTTCCCTTGGAGAATTCCAAGCTTCAGAATCACTTTGGGAATGAAATCCAAACTTTAGAACACCAAAACAGTGAAGAGGGAACCTCTCCTTGGCTGGAAACAGGAATTCAGAACACCCTTGAAATACTCAGCTTTCTTCTTCTTCTTCTCTTCTTCAATCTCTCACAAATCCAAGCTTTAGGTTTGGGTCAATCCATACCCACAAAATCTCATCTATTTATAGTCTAAAGGTTGCCAAAAATATCTTACAAAATATCCCCCAAGGTCGGTGATGAGTTACAGGCTGTTTCTGGGCGTTTTTGGCATTTTCAGGGCTAAATTCGTCGACGAAATTCGGCCCCCAACTCAATTCGTCGCCAAAATGGCACTCTGCTTAGGCCTCGTTTTCCCGCTTTGGTATTTTGATCATAACTTTTGACTCACTTATCTGATATTGACGATTCAACTTGAGTTGGACTCACTATTCAAAGAGGAAGAACTTTCATGTTTTACAAAACTCTAAATTCGGAGGTTTTAATGGTCTAAATGGGCCCACAAGTGGACTGGTCCTGGGATGACTGTCAGCAGACTAGTTTGTTGAAATCTGACATTTGACTCAACTTTGGCTCAAAATCTGAAAAAGTGGTAAACATGAACATCGAAGAGGGTTTCAATACCTTTCTAAAAATTTAAGAATCACTTGATTCTGATCAACGGTGAGAATTCTAGAGTACTTTAAAGTTGAGGGTATGTGTAGGCACCCCTTTCTTTGACACTTGGAGTATGTCCTAATCTCATTTTTCATTTGTCCCTAACCCCCAAAACACTTTCCATACGTATTGTGATTCATTCAAAACCTCCTTCCATTTCACAACATGAACCCATAATTTCACTAAGGCTTTAGGCCTGGAAAAACACTATTCACATCACTATTCAGAACACTATTCATAGCACTATTTACAGCCTAGTGAACTTGGTTCCGGGGTTCTGCAATTTCACCCAACACAAGATTTCCATTCTCGAAGATATCCAGTTATGAATTCATTTTAACGTTTCCACACAACAATCATGTTATTCTTCGAGTGCTTCGACTCTATTAACTGGCCGTAGGCCCATGCACAATTTTATTTGCACTATACGTACTTTGATCCTTGTCCAATCATCAATCATCACTTGAGCCCTTTAGACTCGCACAATCCCGGGTAATATATACCCGATCAAGACTGAACTTTGGGTACTCTGCCCCAAATACCAACTTAGAATACGAAGATTCACTACAACTTTGAGCACACCTTGTAGAGCCCCAGACTTTTTCATGCTTAATACGTGACACTTTCGTTGTCATCTTGCCTTTTTAAGAGGTATGATTAATACATGAGGAAGAATTTGGAAATTTTGAAATGCCATAATTGTTCCTCTTTGAAGTACGAACACAACGCAAGTTGAATCGTCAAAATCGGACGAACGAGTCAAAAGATATGGCCAAAACAGTCTGTACCTGTAGGAAAACGTATACTGTGTGCATCCGTTGTACAGCTCACCACGGGTACGTTGTACAACTCACCACGGGCACGTTGTACAACTCACCACGGGCACGCTGTACATGAGACGACGTGACAACGGGTTCGTCACCCTTGACAACGCCACCACGAGTTGGCACTATTCACGCCACCACGAGTTGGCACTATTCATGGCACCACGAGTTGGCACTATTCACGCCACCACGAGTTGGCACTATTCATGGCACCACGAGTTGCACTATTCACGGACCACGAGTGGCACTATTCACAAGCACCACGAGTGGCACTATTCACGGACCACGAGTGACACTATTCACAAGCACCACGAGTGGCACTATTCACAAGCACCACGAGTGGCACTATTCACGGACCACGAGTGGCACTATTCACAAGCACCACGAGTGGCACTATTCACAAGCACCACGAGTTTGCACTATTCATGGCACCACGAGTTTGCACTATTCACAAGCACCACGAGTTTGCACTATTCACAAGCACCACGAGTGGCACTATTCACGGACCACGAGTGGCACTATTCACAAGCACCACGAGTGGCACTATTCACAAGCACCACGAGTTTGCACTATTCACAAGCACCACGAGTGGCACTATTCACGGACCACGAGTGGCACTATTCACAAGCATCACGAGTGGCACTATTCACAAGCACCACGAGTTTGCACTATTCACAAGCACCACGAGTGGCACTATTCACCGACCACGAGTTGACACTATTCACAGCACCACGAGTTGGCACTATTCACAGCACTATTCACAGAAATCCCAATAAGGGTATTTCGGTCTTTTGGTCAGTTCACTCTTACCTTAAGAGTTTAATCTGAGCCTTTAGGGCATCATTCGACACTTAGAGAGTTTGAGAGAATAGAAGAAAGAGGAGAAGGCGATTCCAACCTAGGGTTTCCATTTGGGAGAGAAATCAAAGGGTTTGAAACCCTAGATCAACCTCCAGCCCGTTTTTCTTCAAAATCAAGGCACAAACTCGTGAGGAGCATCTCCTCAAACTAGGGCAGCAGCTACACAGTCGTTTTGGAAAGGGGTTTCTTCCTCATTTCTTCAAGGTCGGTACTTTTTACTACCCTCCTAGTTATAGTTCCTCTTTCCCCTTCTTTCCTCTTCATTTTCTTTCATTTACACATGTGCTATGAGATGGATGAATGGTGAATGGTGAATGGTGAATGGTGAATGGAGATGGGATGGGCGATTGGATGCCAATGGTTGTGTGTGATGAACAAATGGGGAAGGGCATTGTTCCAATAATGAACGTACATGTATGATTTGAGTAAAACCCATCTAGAAAAGCATGTTGTAGGATAAATCCATAATGAACATACCATGTTTGATGAAATGCCAAGGTGAACACAGTGAGCTGAAAATCTGGAAATGCATGCCTAATAAATTATGAATATTGCTAGGGACTATGATAGTGTGTTTCCTGCTTTCCCATAATACTATGAATATT
This sequence comes from Tetracentron sinense, assembly GCA_015143295.1. Classification (NCBI taxonomy): domain Eukaryota; kingdom Viridiplantae; phylum Streptophyta; class Magnoliopsida; order Trochodendrales; family Trochodendraceae; genus Tetracentron; species Tetracentron sinense. The sequence continues at coordinate 28,231,791 of CM026555.1, read as the reverse complement.
ACATTACTCAATCTTTGATGCTATATGTGTTGTGAAATTACCCAAACATCATCTTTAAATTTGAATGCAAGTATGTACACGGTTCCCACGAGCACGGCATGCATGGCATGATTTATCGAGGTTTTCAAGAACATGGTTAGAGGTGGGACATATCCTACGATATGTTTTACCTCGCTTTTCACAAGAAGACAAGAACCAACATTCCACGAGGGGTCTCCCCTCACTCACAAGTGCATATCATGAAGAAGGGTCTCCCTTCCCTCGCAAGTGCATACATATCATAAAGAAGGGTCTCCCTTCCCTCGCAAGTGCATTGCATAAAGAAGGGTCTCCCTTCCCTCTCAAGGCATCTCACAAGTGCATCTCACAAGTGCATCTCACAAGTTACATGATCACAAGCAAACATGCATGACATGACATGACATACAAGAATCAAGCAAGATAGACAAGACAAGCTTTCACGTGCGGAAAGATATTTCAAGTCAAGTCAGGTGCACGATGTTTTCAAGAGGATTTATCGGTTTTCTACGAGTTTCAAGCATGATTATAAACTGCTTTACTTCCTTGTATGATATAAATTGTTTCCGTGTGACAAATATGAATTTCTCCTGATTATGTATTGCCATGTTTATGCTATAATTGTTGGTTAGTATTCAGTACCCGCTGAGTATTCCATGTTCAGCCGTACTTCTTATGTCGGCAGGTTCTGAGGGAGCTGCTACTCCATTTGATGTTTGTGCTCCTGGTCCATGGGTGGAGGAGGAGTATGTCGAGGAGCCTTTGGAGGAACCTCCAGTAGAGGGTTACCAATAGGTGGTTGTAGATTCTGAGTAGATTAGCTGTGGGTGAGACGAGAGTCAGATTTATGTATTTTGGCGGGCATGTCCGCACTTTCTTTTGGATTCTTTTTGTATAAACTTGGATTGATTATGTATATACATAGAGGTTTGGTAGACTTCCGCTATACCATGTTAGAGTATGTTTCCGCTGTTTTGTCCTCTATCGTATATGCTCTGTGGGTTTTGCAGGTTAGTTGTCAAGCAAGTCATGATTAGTCGTCCAAAGTTCACTCTAACTCCTAGGGTGGGTTTCGGGTCGCGACACACCTGCTCATACAACCCTGAATCGAAAAATTCAATACCAACCTGAGCACTCCAGCTCGACCAACTGTTTCGACACATGAACACTCCGATTCAATAAATTGCAAAGCCGAAGATTTAATACCACACGAGCACCTGCCCAACAAGAACTAACTCCTCAAATCCACTAGCCAACCACATCTCGTGTATTCGGCGACATCTCTACTGGATATTAGTCCAGAAGGAACCCATGGCCAACCTACCTACCGGCCTCTTTTGGCTAGTCTTATGGAGGAACCATGACATCCAATTCCACCACTCCTAGATGTCCCACCACGAAGGTAACTCCGATAGACCCGGCTGCTACCCTCTTCTGACCCATCCAAAGAGGAACCCTAGACTATACACCATCGGATGCTCAGTCACTGACTCCCTAGGACTCTAACATCTCTTGAATACTAGTCTCGGAAGAACCACGACATCCAATGCCGCTACTCCTGACCTAGTCCAATAGGAAACACGAACGACATAGATAAACAGACTGACATCTCCCGTCTATCAGTCCCAGGGAACCCACAGCATCCAATGTCGCCCTCCTGGACCTAGACAAGGAGGAACCACAGCCCCAAGTAATCATGGGTTAGGTTTTCTAACCACGAACAACCCCGATTATCCCAAGCTCCACTTAGATAATAGACATACTTGGGCATCACGCCCGTATACCAAATCCACAAGTATACCACTCCGATAGGAAGCACACCCAGGCCAATGGACACTTCCATTGCTTAAAAAAAATACAACACATATCATTTGTCATCCAAGGATGACCACTAAGCACATAGGGAAGCCCACCATGGCTTCAAAAAAAATTTCTGTCAGGGAGGATCGATCATCCCATCGACTGCCATGATGATCGGTCACCCATCACATGCAGGGTCTTGGACCCCTTTTTTTTCCATGACATTTCAAACCACGCAAAAAAATTATGCAATCTAATTTTTGGACTGCAGACAGACCAAAACGATGCTACATCCCTCTACTGTGATCAAATCCCTTCCAAAATTCATCTACACATCATTTTCAGGGTCTCAAACCCATTTAATCCCTTCCCATAACAATCCACACACATTCATAGATCATTTCAGGGTCTCGGACCCTTTCATCCATCCACACATTCAAACAATGCAAAAATATAGCGATAAAAGGGGAAAATGAGAAGAAAAGAGGGGGTTTTACCTTTTTCTAGCGTTTTGGGGGTCTGCATGGACAATCCGTCGCCGCCAATGTGATCACCACGTCGAATAACCTTGGGGTAGCACGCATGCAACGTGCGGCCACTTTTCTCTCTCTTCCTTTTTCTCTTTCTCTATCTAGAAACTCTCTCTCTAAAAAATTCGGGAACCCACTGTGGGAATGAAAAATTTGGTTTAAGGCAAAGCCTTATATAAGGAAAGGGTTTGGATCATGCATAACGTGCACATAAGGAAATGGTGTGAACTTTGACTTTTCAACCATTTGACTTGGTTGACCAAGTTTGACCGGATTCCAATTTTTTCACGGAAATGGCCCGCGTAACCATACTAAATGACGTCTAAGTCCAACGAAACTTCAGGTGACCAACCATGTGATAGTCTGACACCTGCTGTAAAATTTTTAGGAAAAAATAATGTGTTTTGACAGCTGCACTTTAGTTTGGAAGAAAACTGCAAACCCACTAATTTCCTGATATTGGACACAAAACATGCTGCCGTTTCTTCGTTTGAGATGATTAACTGTCGAAACGACAAAAGGTCATCCTCACGGTTGACCAGCACACTGTGCTACTAGCTGCACGGATTTCTATTAGAATCCCCAACAATTATGGAGTCCCAACAGAATTCTAAAAAATCTGGAATTTCTTGGTTTTCTTAATTTTTTTACATTTAAGACTCATGCAATCTCGCGAATAGATACGCAATGGAATGGAAACTTTAGGTGACCGTACTTGGAGTAGTCTGACACCTATTGTAAAAATATTGGAAAAAATACTGAGTTTTGACCATTGGACTGTAGTTCGGGAGAAAACTGCAAAACCCACTAATTTTCCAATTTTTTCTCAATTTTATCATACATAATGGCCCCGTGGTCCCGTGAAATGATACCTGACTGAACCGATACGATAGGTGTGTGTCCCGACAGTCGACCGACACATTGTGTAGGATTTTTGAGAAAAGATACTGAGATTTTCTCGGTGCACTTCAATCCCGAGCAAAACCCACTTTTTATTAATTTTGTAAATCCCTAAATAGGTGTTGGCAAATTCCGTGATCATTAGATAGGTCAGTTGAGTCGAGTCGTCGAGTCATGTTCAACTTGTCAGAAAAGAAGAGAAGAGCTAAAGCTTAAAGAAGATAGAAGAAAGAGAAGAAAAAGGTTCTACTCCGGATCTAGACAGGTAATGGACTTAGAGACCCCTACCTAGGTTTGATTTGACTTAGATAACCCTAAAAATACCTAGAAGGATAGATTTAAGCCTACCAAAGTTATTTGATCTTAGTTGAATCAAATAAAAATAAAATGAATTAATTTTGGCAAAAATTCTGTCTCAACCGATCGCTCGGTATTGCGACCGATCGATCGGTGGCCTACCGAGCGATCGGTGGCTATCGACTGGACTAAATATTTGTATGGGGAAATTTTCCAGAGAGATGTTTTAAGACCGAGCGATCGGTCATTAGAACCGATCGATCGGTTGTGAACCGAGCGATCGGTTGTGAGCACCGATCGATCGGTCCCCATAAAAAAAAAGAATTTTTCTTTTTCTGGATTCTTTTTTTAACCCTATATAAACAACTTTTGAGAGACCTAATTCGTGTCTTTGATAATTTTTGAAAGAGTAGAGGTCTGAGAAACTCTTCTAGGGTTTTTCTAATTGTTTTTATTAGATCTTTGTGATCCCTCCTCTTTCTTAGATCCTAGAGAATGCAAGTATAGATTAAAATCTTTGATCTTGCATTGTGTGATCTCAGATCTGTATGAGATCCCTCTAGGGTTTGAAATTTACTAAATTGATTCACAACCCTACACCTTGTGTGTGTGTCCGGTGTTTGATCCGGAGCCTTCGTGGAAGGAGATCGATCGTGTGTGATCGTGGATTTGAAGTTGCTTGAAAAGATTTGGTCGGTGTGGAACCGAAGCTGCTAAGGCGGAGATCGAACCTGCTGGTTCGTGGAAATCAAGAGTAAGAGTCTATACCTAGGAACATAGTTTCTGTTTTGGTAAGGTCTTATCTTGTACTTGATATCTTTTCATAGTGAAGTTTATTGCTGGACAAGGTCCCGTGGTTTTTTCCCGTTAGGGTTTTCCACGTAAAAATCTTCTGTGTTTGATTTGTGTGGATTGTCTGATTGAGTTAATCATTGATTTTTAAACATATTAATTGAAAAATTAAAATTGGTTAGAAATTATTAGATAGACCTATTCACCCCCCCTCTAGGTCTTAGAGATCATTGATCTGGATAAATTTCAATTGGTATCAAAGCTAGTTCACTGATAAGGCTAATCCCTTAAGTGTGATCCTGTATTATCCGTGATCATGAGTACTCTAAGAGAAGGAGGATCCGTCTCTCGTCCCCCACTTTTTGATGGAAATAATTATGCATACTGGAAAGCTAGAATGAGAGCCTTTCTCAAATCAATTGACGAGAGAATTTGGATGTCTATACAGAATGGGTGGACTACGCCCGTAAAAACTGTAGGTGATTTGACTGTCGTCAAATATTCTGATGAATGGACCAGAGAAGAGCTTGATTCAAGTGGATGGAACACTAAAGGTCTCAATGCTATCTTTACTGCAGTCACTGCTGAGGAATTCAGACGAATTTCTTCATGTGAAACAGCAAAGGAGGCTTGGGACATTCTTGAAATTACCCATGAGGGTACTACCACTGTTAAAATCTCAAAACTCCAAATGTTAACCACCAAATTTGAACCTTTAAACATGGACGACAATGACACTTTTGATGAATTCTATGCAAAACTTAGTGACATTGTCAACGCTAGTTTCAATTTAGGTGAGAAAATATCTGAGTCCAAAATAGTTAGAAAAGTCCTTAGATCTCTCCCAGAGAGATTTCAACCCAAAGTCACTGCAATCGAAGAGAGTAAAAATGTTGACTCTCTGAAGGTTGAGGAATTGGTTGGATCACTCCAAACCTATGAACTCAATCTACGTCCATCCAAGAAGAATAAATCTTTAGCCTTGAAAACCATCAAGGAAACTTTGGATGAGGATGACAGTGATGGAGAAATGAATGAGGAAGAAATGGCTCTTTTCGTTAAAAAATTTCGAAAATTTTTTAGAACGAAAAAGAGGTTTAATCCCAAACAGGGAGGAAAATCTTTTGATAAGTCAAAGTCTAAGCCCTGGGAAAACAAGAAAAATTCCAAAAGTGGCGACAAGAAATCCCAAGGTGTTCAATGTTATGAATGCCATGGCTTCGGTCATATTTCACCTAACTGTCCTAACAAGAAGAAGAGTAAGGGCAAGGTGATGAATGCCTGTTGGGATGACAGTGATTCCGAGAATGAAGAATCGGACAGTTCCTCTTCAAGTGAAGATACTGGAAATCATACGGCTTTCACTGTTTCCCTATCTGGGATTCTTGAGACTACCTCTGCGGTTGATGAAAAGGATAGAAGTGATGAAAGTATTCATACTGAGTCAAGTGATGACTTACAGAAGAGTCAAACTGACTCTGAAAGTGATGAAGATTTGAAAACAACTTATGATAAGTTGTATGCTGAAAGTTTAAAACTGACTAAAACAAAAATCTCTTTGAGCAAAAAACTCAAATTCATTCAAAATGAAAGAGATATCTGTAAACTAGTAGCAGAAGAGAAGAGTGCACTAGTTAGTCAGTTGGAAAATGAAAAAGAAGCATTTGTTATAAAAGTTCAATGTCTTTTGGAAGAGAATGTCTCTTTGACTAATGTGGTCAGAAAATTAGAAGATGAAAGAGACACTTCCATGAAAGAAATTGAAGAGTTAAAAACTCTGCAAATGGAGCTGGAAACTTTTAAAGTCTCTCTTGTTGATAAGGTGAAATTTCTTGAAAAAGAACACCAAATTACCCTTAAAGACAAGACTGACTTGATTCAGAAGGTCTATACTCTTGAAAAAGAAGTGAGAATGTTTGGTAACACCAGCTGCCTAGATGAATTAGTCAGAAAGTATGGATCAAATTCTAGTAGATCTGGGATAGGACATGTTGACACACCAACTGATCCTTTAGCTGTTGGAACAATGGCTAGTGTAGTGTTTGAGCCAATACATTCTGAACCCAAAGAAAATTTACCTTCTACATCAAGTACTAAGGCTTCTACAAATATTGTAAAGCCTAGAAATACAGCTCCTAGAGTGAATGCTTTAAGGAATCAAATTCCAGTTAGAAGAAATCTACCTCCTCTACCAAGATTCATACCCACATGTCACTTTTGTGGTGTGAGAGGTCACATTCGACCTAATTGTAATGCATTTAGGAGAGCTCCCCGAAATGGTTCATGGAACCAAAATCTGAGTCAAGGGACTCTTCAAAGGCAGATTCAGGTTCTAGCTGAAAAGTCTAGAATGTTGAGCGATGATGTTAACAGAATTGCTCAAATCTCTAGAACAAGGACTGGTCAATTTATTCCAAATGATTATTCAAGAGGAAATAATTTGACTTATCAAAAAACTAGAACTGAACAAAACAGAAAAAGGTCAAGGAGGACAAAAAGGAAAAAGGTCTCTACTACACAGATTAATGATGAAAGATCTAAACAAAGTTTAAAGACTGTGTATGTGAGAAAGGAAGACCTTAAGTGCTTTGTCATTCATACTGCCTTGAAAGCCCAAAACACAGAAATGTGGTACTTCGATAGTGGGTGTTCTCGGCATATGACAGGTAACAAGTCCTTATTTATTCAATTTGAGGACTGTCCTGATGGGACTGTTACTTTTGGTGATGGAAGCAAGTCTTTAGTCAAAGGAAAGGGTATCATCAATTCACCAGGCATACCTAAATTGAAAGATGCCTTGTTTGTTGAAGGACTGAAAGCTAATTTAATTAGCATAAGTCAACTATGTGATGATAATCATGCTGTGCACTTTACCCAAAATAAATGCTTAGTCATTAATGGTAAAGGTAAGTGTGTTCTAGAAGGATTGAGAACCACTGACAATTGCTACGGCTTAACTCCCAGTACTATTCCCTCAAATGTCTGTTATAAGACTTGAATTGAGGAGGTTGATTTGTGGCACCGAAGACTAGGTCACATGAACTTCAAAGACCTATGTAAAATCTCTAAGCAAGAGCTTGTGAGAGGTGTTCCCAAACTAGGAAAGCCTTCTACTGCTGTGTGTGGGCCATGTCAAATTGGTAAACAAATTAGGACCCCACATAAGAAGACTTCAAGTATTGCTACTTCATATCCACTGGAATTAATTCATATGGACCTTATGGGTCCTACAAGAACTGAAAGTCTAGGTGGAAAGCGATACATCCTAGTCATGGTTGATGATTTCTCTAGAATGTCTTGGGTGGCATTTATAAGAGAGAAATCCGATGCTTTTGACAATTTCAAAAGTATTTGCCTGAAAATTCAAAATGAGAAAAGATGCCCAATCACTCGAATTCGAAGTGATCATGGAAAGGAGTTTGAAAACTCTAAGTACAACGACTTTTGTGATGAGTCTGGTATCAAACATGAATTTTCTGCACCTATTACACCTCAGCAGAATGGTGTAGTAGAGAGGAAGAACAGGGTTCTCCAAGAGATGGCTAGAGTTATGCTTCATAGCAACAATCTAGCTTCTCATTTCTGGGCTGAGGCAGTTCACACTGCTTGCTATATAGTTAATAGAGTTTTTGTAAGACCTGGAACAAGGAAAACCCCATATGAGTTGTGGAATAACAAGAAACCTAGTGTAAAGTACTTTCGAGAATTCGGAAGTAAATGCTATATCCTTAAGGATAGAGAGCAACTGGGAAAATTTGAATCCCGGAGTGATGAAGGGATATTTCTTGGGTATTCCACCAACAGTAGAGCTTATCGAGTGTATAACTTGAGAACCTCTACAATTATGGAGTCCATAAATGTAATTGTGGATGACTCTGGTGTTGAAAATGTGCAATGTGAGGATGATGAAAGTGCTGAAAATGAAGATGTTGAAATTATTTCAACTTCACCTATTGATAAGCAAACATCTCCATTAAAACCTACACATCCTAGGGTCATGAGTCCTCACACCTCCACTGATATTATTGGTGATGTTGAAAGTGGAGTGAGAACGAGGAAACAAATTGAAAATGAAGTTAGCTACATTTGCTATACTTCATCTTTTGAACCCAAGAATGTAGCTGAAGCTCTTGCAGATGATAATTGGATAAATGCAATGCAAGAAGAGTTACTTCAGTTTACTAGGAATGATGTTTGGTATTTAGTACCTAGGCCTAATAATACAAATGTGATAGGTACCAAATGGATTTTCAAGAACAAATCTGATGAAAAAGGTACTATCATAAGAAATAAGGCTAGGTTAGTTGCACAAGGATATACCCAAATTGAAGGTATTGACTTCGATGAAACTTTTGCTCCTGTAGCCAGACTAGAATCAATAAGAATTCTTCTAGCTGTGGCTTGTAATATGAAATTCAAACTTTTTCAAATGGATGTTAAGAGTGCCTTTCTGAATGGCATTCTACATGAAGAAGTCTATGTGGAACAACCAAAAGGGTTTGAAGATCCACATCACCTTGATCAAGTTTATCGACTAAAAAGGGCCCTCTATGGTTTAAAACAAGCTCCAAGAGCTTGGTATGAGAGGCTGACTACTTATCTCTTGGAAAACGGATTTTTGAGAGGGGGAGTAGACAGAACCCTTTTCATAAAGAAAGTGAAAGGTGATATTGTCATCGCCCAGATATATGTTGATGACATAGTATTTGGTTCCACATTAGACTTACATGCTCATTCATTTGCTGAACAAATGAAAAATGAATTTGAAATGAGCATGGTTGGTGAGCTAAGTTTCTTCCTTGGTCTTCAGATCAAGCAATTGGATTCTGGGATCTCAGTATCTCAAATCAAATATGCAAAAAATTTAGTGAAGAAATTTGGAATGAGTTTTGCTAAGCATGCTAGGACTCCTATGAGTACTACTATAAAACTTAGTAAAGATACTTCAGGGAAGGATGTCGATAAGACTAATTATAGAAGCATGATTGGTAGTTTGCTCTACCTAACTGCTACTAGACCCGACATAGCCTTTAGTGTTGGAGCATGTGCCCGTTATCAAGCAAATCCCAAAGAGTCTCACTTAGTTGCTGTCAAGCGTATCATTCGCTATGTGAGTGGAACTTTGTCCTTAGGCCTCTGGTATTCTTTCGATACAAATGTCATAGTTGTGGGGTATTCTGATGCTGATTGGGCTGGAAATACTGATGATAGGAAAAGCACCTCCGGCGGGTGTTTCTATATTGGAAACTGCTTGGTTGCTTGGCTTAGCAAAAAGCAGAATTCCATTTCCTTGTCTACAGCCGAGGCTGAGTATATAGCAGCTGGTAGTTGTTGCACCCAACTTCTGTGGATGAAACAGATGTTGAAGGATTATGGAATTGATCAAAGCACTATGATTGTGTATTGTGATAACACAAGTGCAATCAATATCTCCAAAAATCCTGTGCAACACTCTCGCACAAAGCATATAGACATTAGGCATCACTTCATCCGTGATCTTGTTGAGCAAAAAGTTGTGTCTATTGAGTATGTCCAAACAGAGAATCAATATGCGGACATTCTCACAAAACCTTTAGATTCCCTTAGGTTTGAACTCCTTAGGAAATCCATCGGTTTGTGTGGAGTTGAGTAATGGTGTACTTGTTTTATAGCCTATGTGTTTTTCATGTTCTATTTAAGTCATAGAGCTATTTTTTTTGTTATTTTCTTTAAGTAATAAAAATCCAAAAACATTCAAAAAATTGAAAAATATTGCAAAAAATAATGTGGTTGTATGACCTTATTTATCCTATCTTTTAGCTTAATGTTATTTCCTTGAAATCATATTTAACTATATAATCCAAGGATAAATATATCATAGGATTGAATAAAATAGGAAAGTTCAATTGTTGGTTCGATCTTGTGATTGAATTTGGTCATGCTAATTAACCTCAGTTAGAGTTGAGCATACAATGATGTTCTAATTTGCACAAGCACTCTGACTGATTCTTTAGATGGTTTTAGTTCCTATATAAAGGTTCTGATATTATACCATATGGTTCCCTAGATTAATCAAATCTAGTATAACCAATGTCATAAAAATTCCATAAGGTGAGCCCCCTAGATATAAAAATTATTGACATGGAGAGGACTACCTGTGAGTTTGTGTGATAGCTACTAGTGAATGCAAACAGTAAGTAATGGCTACCTAGACAAACAGTAGGTATCTATATGGATTGCTAGTGTGAAAGCCCCTACTGTCATTAGAAAGAGCTACCTTCTCACTTGAGTGAAAGTCACCAGTGTGCTAGTGTCTATATATGTGTACTCCAAAAAGAATTTACTTAATGAGTACAATTTGACTGAAAAAGAAATGAAATAATTTATTAGTCAAATATGGGGTAAAAATTGCTCATCAGATAAATATGGATGATTATTGGTTTTAACACTAGTTTTTGAAAATTTTAGAGTCCCATTTGAAATATAATGTCAAAATCTAGATTAAGGAAGGAAACCAATTCAACGAGTCAAGTAATGAATTTTGATTTCATACTCACATTACTTCTAATTGTATCTTGACTCTGATTGTGAATTTGATACAAATACCATATTTAATCACAGGTGAAAATCAATTAATGTTTTCATAATCCTTGTTTATGCCTATACTTGATATATCAATTCTTGGGTGATTATTATCTATGATTTTGATGAAATCACATATTGCAAATTTTTTTATTAGTTGGTCATTTTGAGGTGAAAATGTATTTTAAATGTTCCATTGGTTGAGGGGGAGAAAAGGTTTTAACTGTGAAAATTTTTGAAAAATTTTCAGAGCACCGATCGCTCGGTGCTAAAGACCGATCGATCGGTCTTTCGTGAACAGGGTTATAAAACCCTCATTTCTATTTTTTTGTTCACTTGTTCTCCGATCTCCAGAGCGATCTCTCGGTTTCCTCTCCTCCAAATCTTTCCTACGAACATTCCATTCTACTCTAAAGGTTTCCCAAGGATCTAAAAGGTAAGAGTTGTGCATTTTCTTTGCTTTAGATTGATTTTCTCATCTAGGGCATCATTTCTTGCATTTTCTTCAATGGCGTTCGTTTTGTCGTTAATCCTTCTTGCCTATCTCATGTCTGGCATCCCCAAACGTCGGAGGTTGGTCCTCAACAACCAAGAGGATCCTCCTCAAGATGAGGAAAACCTAGAGCCCTTTACTTTCACTCCAATAGGGCATGGTATTTCCATAGGGGACAGGCCAATTCGTAGAATGATTGATTCTACAATTGAGAATCGTCAAAAATCTCTGGCTGATAAAACTCGGAAAAATAAAGGTAAAGCTTCATCTTCCCAGTCTAGTAAGTTATCCCAGTTTATCAGTCCTACTGCTGCTCAACTCTATAGTGAGTATTTTAGCAAGAAAGGTGTTATGGTTGAAAGGGACATACATATTTCTGATTTTGGTGATTATTATCTTCCTACTCTCATTTCAGATCGTCAATGGGAAGGTATACTTACCTTATCCGGTCCTGCTTCTGTCCAGTTAGTTAGAGAATTTTACTCTAATTTTTCTGAAATCAACCAGAAAAAATGGTCATTCAAATCTCGAGCATTAGAACAATCTGTTGTCATAAATGCTGATTTGGTTTCTAAATTCCTTGGGTGTCCTCGAGTTCCAAATGCATATTATCCTTATAATTATAAAACTGATGAGGATAAAGACTCCATGGAACATGTAGTTACCTTTCTAAGTGGTACTCCTTCGTTTTGGGTTGGGTCTCTTATTGAAGTGGCGAAACTCACTAAGGATGCTAGACTAGTAAACCTTGTTATGAGTGCAAATATCCATCCAAAGGTTCATACTGCGGACCTTAGGGAAGATAGAGCTAGATTTTTGTTTAGTCTTCTACGTGGGCGTGATATTGATCTTGCCGCTCACATCATTGACTTGATGATCCAAGCCCATCAAACTAATACAGCAGTTGGAGCCCTACCATTTGGTTCACTCATCACTAAACTTCTTGGTTCTCAAGGAGTTATCGCTCCTCCTGGTGTTCCTACTCGAGTTCCTAAGGGTCCAATCACCAAAAAGACCCTAGCTCAGAGTTTTTCACATGCCTCAGTTCGAGATACAGAGGAGGGAGCAGAAGTTGGTGCTGGGTCATCTCGTCCTCCTCCTACCACTATGGACGATCTTGGGAGGATGATGAGAGAGATGCAGATGGATCTTCGGACTCATATTTCTTCATACGAGGAGTTTACTACAGAGGTTCGTGGTAGACTTGGATCTCTCGATGCAGCAGTGCTTGGAGTACAAAGAGATGTTCGAGATTTTCGAGCTTACTATGAGTCACAGCTCACTTCTGATGATGAGCAAGAGTGATGGTTCGTGATAGAAGTTGTTTTTTTTGGTCGAGTGACAGACTTTGTTTACCATTTTGATGTATTTTGAATTGGTTGTACTTAGTACAAACCTTCTTGGTTATTATTGACTTGTTATGGATGTATATATTTGAATGGTTTATGCTACTTACTTTCTATCTCATCTCCTTTCAATGGTTTATGATTTTCTTTTCTAATCCACCTTTGGCATTTCGAGCCAAAAAGGGGGAGAATGGTATTATAGATGTTATGGTTTGCTTTTGGAATATGGATGATGAATGGTTTGCTTTTGGAATATGGATGATGAATGGTTTGCTTTTGGAATACTAACCCTGTTATGGATTGTGAATGGTTTTGTGAATGGTTTTGAATGGTTATACATATTTTCATCCTATATGTTATTTCCCATGCTTCACAAGTTTTTGATTTAGCATGTGCAGGCAAACAGGTTCTAAGTTTGATAAATCATGACAAGTTAACATGTCAAAAGTCATGTAATTATTTTTGAGTCATGTAAAGGTCAATTTTCCATTTTTGAATCAATTGGGAAAATTTGAACCTAGTATATGAATTAGTTTTGTTTTGTCCCGGAATTGCCAAAGGGGGAGATTGTAAATCCCTAAATAGGTGTTGGCAAATTCCGTGATCATTAGATAGGTCAGTTGAGTCGAGTCGTCGAGTCATGTTCAACTTGTCAGAAAAGAAGAGAAGAGCTAAAGCTTAAAGAAGATAGAAGAAAGAGAAGAAAAAGGTTCTACTCCGGATCTAGACAGGTAATGGACTTAGAGACCCCTACCTAGGTTTGATTTGACTTAGATAACCCTAAAAATACCTAGGAGGATAGATTTAAGCCTACCAAAGTTATTTGATCTTAGTTGAATCAAATAAAAATAAAATGAATTAATTTTGGCAAAAATTCTGTCTCAACCGATCGCTCGGTATTGCGACCGATCGATCGGTGGCCTACCGAGCGATCGGTGGCTATCGACTGGACTAAATATTTGTATGGGGAAATTTTCCAGAGAGATGTTTTAAGACCGAGCGATCGGTCATTAGAACCGATCGATCGGTTGTGAACCGAGCGATCGGTTGTGAGCACCGATCGATCGGTCCCCGTAAAAAAAAAGAATTTTTCTTTTTCTGGATTCTTTTTTTAACCCTATATAAACAACTTTTGAGAGACCTAATTCGTGTCTTTGATAATTTTTGAAAGAGTAGAGGTCTGAGAAACTCTTCTAGGGTTTTTCTAATTGTTTTTATTAGATCTTTGTGATCCCTCCTCTTTCTTAGATCCTAGAGAATGCAAGTATAGATTAAAATCTTTGATCTTGCATTGTGTGATCTCAGATCTGTATGAGATCCCTCTAGGGTTTGAAATTTACTAAATTGATTCACAACCCTACACCTTGTGTGTGTGTCCGGTGTTTGATCCGGAGCCTTCGTGGAAGGAGATCGATCGTGTGTGATCGTGGATTTGAAGTTGCTTGAAAAGATTTGGTCGGTGTGGAACCGAAGCTGCTAAGGCGGAGATCGAACCTGCTGGTTCGTGGAAATCAAGAGTAAGAGTCTATACCTAGGAACATAGTTTCTGTTTTGGTAAGGTCTTATCTTGTACTTGATATCTTTTCATAGTGAAGTTTATTGCTGGACAAGGTCCCGTGGTTTTTTCCCGTTAGGGTTTTCCACGTAAAAATCTTCTGTGTTTGATTTGTGTGGATTGTCTGATTGAGTTAATCATTGATTTTTAAACATATTAATTGAAAAATTAAAATTGGTTAGAAATTATTAGATAGACCTATTCACCCCCCCTCTAGGTCTTAGAGATCATTGATCTGGATAAATTTCAAATTTAACAAACACTCAAGTATTTAACCCCAGTTAAGGACCAATAAATGCATAATTTTATTATTTAAAATTCTAGGGCATTACACAATGGGTACCAACCACTAGCCAACAATGTCATAAACAAGATCATGCATACAGTTTATAGAAATCGTAGAGCGTAGAGCATAAAACAAATGTGCATATTTTCCAAAATCATTGCCTTGTGAGCTTTCGTGTAAAACATACATCTTATGAAGTCTTGTGACAATCAATAGTTTATGAGTGTGTCTTATGAGTTCTTATGAGATCCATAGAGCATGTGAGGTCCTTAGAGACTTATAAGCATAGAGAACATATGAAACTTATGAGTACATATGAGCTTTGAGATCCTTATGAGAACTTATGAGATCTTAGACATTGAGATCCTTATGAGCATGGGTAATCGATCTTAGAAACCAACCCAAAGTTTGGCATAATCACTTATAAGTCCTTGTGAGGTTTTCCCTTAAAACATTTCTTATAAGCTTTGAAATCTTTGACTTATGAGAAATCCGGTTCATACAAGACATGTGTACATGTGAGACTAGTGAGCATCATCATAGATTCTAAACATAGCTCTTGTGAGCATCATGATAAACATAGAAGACTTCGAACATTTAGGTATATTCATAGAGGATAATACATCATAGAAATTCCATTGAAATTATAGTTTACACACACTTAGAACTTCATCATCCAATAACCAAGAACATACTTAGAATATGGTTTTATTAAAATAATAAGATAAGGTTAGATAGTAGAAGGATTTGAAAGCTTGTGGAAGAGAAGAACCAAGCTTAGGAAGAACTCCTGAATTGAAACTCAGATTTCACTTGATCACTAGCGCCAACCTTGAAAACCCTAGCTTTTCTCCCTCTTTTCTCTCAAACTTTCTCCCAAAAAATTCTTCTAAGGGTTCTTGTAACCCTAGCCACGAAAATGGCTTATTTATAGGCCCAAGGGTATGGTCAAAGACTCAAACACCCTTAAAATATTTCAAAAGGGGTCGGTTCAAGCAAAAACAACATGATCGGTCGACCGGTCAAAAATCACCTCTGTCTAAAAATCCCATACAAAATTTCATGTCTGCAGTCGTTTGGTAATGAGGATCGGTTGTAATGCCCCGAAATACCCCCTAGGAGTTTAGGGATAGTTTAGGTGTCACACTACGTACCTATCAAACCATCCTGTAATGCACAAGATAAAATACAGTACTAACAACGATAATCAGAGCGCGGAAGCTAACATATATACGGAAGCATAAACAAATTTTCATTTCTTCTGATGATCCAAAATAGTATTCCAAGTTAACATAAATACAAGACATGTCTAAGTCTAAGGTGGACAGGCCCACCTATCAAAATACACAAGACCCTCTCATACTCTCCCCTCAACAGTAGTCGAGGTATGGCCACGCATCGAGGTCTCGGTCCGCCTGAGACTGTAATGGAATAGCTGGCTCTCTGTCCTCTATATACTCTTCCTCGACCCAAGGCTCCGGGTCGAGGGCTCCCTCAGTACCGGCCGACATGAAAGTACAGCTGAGCATGGAATACTCAGCGAGTACAAGCTACTAGCAGAACATAACAATAATAAAACACACAATAGTAATATCATACAAGCAGTAATAGAAACATCACAAAAGAAACAGTATAAGGCATAATACAATACAAGCATCCTGACGTGCGTACATGAATGCGAAAACGCTGATAAAACTCATGCTTGAAAACCCCTGTCATGTCCCGGTACGCCTCGTAGAAATCATGTATGCGTGCATGCATGAATGCATGATCATCATCTTGTAAACCTCCATCTTGTAACTTGTGAGCCAGAGGCTAGCACCCGAATCTCCCTGGGCTGCCAACCTCCTTGATATGCAATGCACTTGTGAGCCAGAGGCTAGCACCCGAATGTCCCTGGGCTACCAACCTCCTTGTTATGAAATGCATGGTTTTCTTGTGAGCCAGAGGTTAGCACCCGAATCTCCCTTGGCTACCAACCTCCTTGACAATAGGTGATTTTTATTACTTGTTTAGTTTTCTTGTGAGCCGGAGGCTAGTACTCGAATGTCCCTGGGCTACCAACCTCCTTGACAATAGGTGTTTTAGGGGTTATCTTGTGAGCCAGAGGTTAGTACCCGAATCCTCCCTGGGCTACCAACCTCCTTGACATGCAATATTTTCTTGTTGTTTATTATATGCACATGCTCTTGAAATCTCGGTTCATGCTATCATGCGTGCTCGTGTACGTGTCTATAGTGACAATCATGATAATGGGAATAACCAAGATATGATATTACAATTCAATTCATGATATGAACATCGGTAACATAAGTAGTTTGCATAACATTTGATCAATTTATCATTTATAAGAACGCATGCATAAAACCCATTTCTATATTCTTCATTGAGATCATTTATTCATAGTTTAGGTATTTTGTCAAAACACTTTCATACATTATTCCTTAGTAGTTTATCTCCTTCTTTTTAATGCATATTTTCCATTCAATCACACAATGGTAAGTTTGTTATTTGTACTATGCCCATCCTCCATTTTCCAATCCACAACCCACACATCATACATCACACATTCGGCATCCAATCGCCGTATCCAACCTTCATCCAAGCATCCCTACCCTTTCTTTATCTTGTTTATATTTATTATAGATGACACATTTTGCAAGGAATAAAACATACTAACAAGAATCATATTTCATAAGGAAAACCTAGATTTATTGCTAGGGTAAGTTAGTAGGGTGTACTAACCTTAGATCAAGGCTTGATCTTGAAGAAACCTTGAAATAAAAGCTCTATTTGGAAGGAGGAAGCCTTTGTTTGAAGGGGACTTGAGTTGGGGAAGAAACCCCTTTCAAAAACGCCATAGGATCGCTGCCCTAGCTTGGAGAATGAGTCCCCACATGAGCTTGAGCCTTGAACTTGAAGCAACTCGAGTTGGGGTGAGCTAGGGTTCTTAAACCCCCCTTGATTTCCTTCTCAAAACCAAACCCTAGGTTAGAGCTTCCTTCTCTTCTCTCTCTATCTCTCAAAATCTCTCAAATGTTGTAAATGATCCCTAAGGCTCGGGCAAGCCTTAAGAAGAAAGGGTTTAACCCCCAAAAGACGAAAAAGCCCTTAATGAAATTTCTGCAAAACGCGAAGACCGAGCGATCGGTTGATTGACCGAGATCTCGGTCAAAAATCAACTCTCTGGAAAATTTTCCCATACAAAAGTTTCAACCGTGCGATAGCTACCGATCGATCGGTTTTGGACCGATCGATCGCTGACTAGACCGAGCGATCGGTGCTCTGCATGTCTGGACTGTTTTGACCATATCTTTTGACTCGCTCATCCGATTTCGACGATTCAACTTGCGTTGGGTTCGTCTTTCGAAAATGAACATTTTTGACGTTTCAGAATTTCCGATCTCTCTCTTATTAATTAATTAGACTATGAGGAAGGCCAATTAGCTACGAAAATGGTATTCATTAAGTATGGAAAAATCCGGGGTGCTACATCGGTCGACCGGTCAAGGTTCGGTCGACCGGTAGCAAAATCGGTCGAATGGTTTTGCCTGATTTTTTCCCTGTTTATTGGTTTTGCACTATGCTTCGATTCTTTTTCCCTTCTTCTACTTAGTCTTATACTTATTTTTCTTTAAAGCATTAAAGGTTAAAAACATTAACTTTAATGCTTTAAAGTAAAATAAAAAAGTACCCCCCATTTGAATCCAATAAAAATACTTAGAAACTCCAATTCCTTACAACTCAAAATCTGATTTTCCAGTTATAGGCAAAACCCGATAAATCCGGTTCATTGTGAAACTTTTCATTGCCTGGAAAATTATTCTGAACATATGAATAAAATCCCATAAAATTACCTAAGCTTAGTTAACCTATAAACAATCATTACCAGGACTTTTCATCTCGAAATTCAGAAATTTTCATTACATGGTCACTACTCACAGTACTATTCACAGGCTATGAAAGTGAGATATGGGGTTCTACACTCTATTTGAAAAATTCTGCAAGAGATTGCAAAATGAAATGGGCTATTGTCACGATCGGAAATACCCCCTTGGAATAAGGGATACTTTAGCTCGTGACTGCCGTATCATACCCTCTCATATGACACATAAGGCATGCATACCACCATGCGAAATACTCAACATATACGTAACGTAAACAAAGCGGAAGAAATTTATAATAAAATACTCCTATCATTAGGTTCAAGCTTGAACCAACCAAACATATCCAAAAAATGGAGTTGACAAGTCCCACTCTCAACATACACAAAATATCTTCTCTTATCTCTCTTAACAAAAGTCTAACTCGGGCAGCCTATCTAGCGATCCATCATCCTGGTAGTGGTCCATAGTGGGCTCCGGCTCGTAGTACTCCTCTTCTATCCAAGGCTCCTAACCACATACGTTGAAGGGAACATGTGCACCTGCCGAAGTCAATAATTCGATTGAGCATGGAATACTCAGTGTCTACAAAACACTAAAGCTATCAAGCCGTAAACCGAGAGGGTATGATACGGCGGTTATCAAAGCTACAAGCAAAGTGTTTCCCTTCTCGGAACACCTTAGAGACGAGTTCATTACTTTCAAAGTGATTCCCTTCTCGGAACACCTTAGAGATGAGTTCATTACTTTCATTGAGCAAGCTTCGAGACTTTGAGCCAATCACAATATTTGGAGCACAATACTTAGAAATCAAAACCAAACATAGAGCAAAACCTCTTTCCGAAACCAAGTCCAATTAAAACTCCTTTTTAAAACCAGAATTATTCTTTGAAGGCAAAACCCTTTTTCTTCCATCCTTTTGATTGAACAAAACCCAACATATAAGTGCAAGTGATCATTTGTGAACATGATTTAACCAAGAACTTTAAGTAGAACTTACTTTAATCATAGTTTATCAAGAACAAATAACAGGAACTTTGAGTTCCCAAGGAAATCCTCCCAAAAATTAAAGCCTAGAATAAAACATAACTTTGCTAAGTTTAGTAGATTGTATCTACCTTTTACAAGAACACCTTTAAAGCTAGAAAAGCTTTGAGAAAGCTTATGGAATCAGTTCCAAGCTTGAGAAAAGCTCAACGAATTGAAGATCACACTTCAAGAAGCAAAACAAGCTTCACTTTAGCGTTTGACAACACCTTTAGGAAAGCCCCTTACAAAAACCCTAACCCTTCTCTCTTTTCTCTCAAAAATTTCTTCTAAAGGTTGTGTAGACCCTTACCCATGAAATGGGTTCATACATATGAGCAAAAGGTTGCCAAAAGACCCATAACACCTTCAAAAATGTCCCCAAGGTCGGTTTCAGCACAAAATGGAAGGAGGGGTCGACCCGTGGTGCTCACCGGTCGACTGGTGGCTTTTGGGGGTTCTAGAAATGAACCCCATACAGTTTAGTGTGAGCAAAGGTCGACCCATGGTCATGAGGGGTCGACCAGTAGTGGAGGGGTCGACCGCTGGTCTGACTGGTTGACCCTTAGTGGAGGGGTCGACCACTGGTCGCTCGGTCATCCTGCCCTGTTGTCTGCCTTGGTGTTTTTGCCATAACTTTTGATTCGGTGATCGGATTTTGACGATTCAATTTGGGTTAGACTTTGAATTCAAAGGGGAACAACTTTAATGTTTTGTACAAATCCCCATTTTTAGTTCTTAATGGTCTCAATGGGCCCACAAGTTGACTGGTTCAAAATGATTGCTGAACTGACAGCAAACCACCTTTTGGAAATCCCACATTTGACTTAACTTCTATTCATAATCTGGAAAATCAATAAACATGAACTTTGAAGAGGGTTTCAATATATTTCTAATGCCTCAAGAATCACTCAATTCCGAAGAGCAA
The DNA here is from genome assembly GCA_015143295.1 of Tetracentron sinense. Taxonomy (NCBI): domain Eukaryota; kingdom Viridiplantae; phylum Streptophyta; class Magnoliopsida; order Trochodendrales; family Trochodendraceae; genus Tetracentron; species Tetracentron sinense. The sequence continues at coordinate 28,211,375 of CM026555.1, read as the reverse complement.
CGACAAAACTAGAGCTCCCACAATCTGAGGGAATGTAAGGACATCCCTCTTTTTTCGATACTTAGAGTATGTTATACTCTTGTTCTGGTTCCTACACACACCTACGTCATTCCTTATGTTTCCAACACCAAATAAATACTATAACACTTATTTTAAAATGAGATACCTCATTCCCATTTAAACAAACACCAAGGACACACAAAAGACTTGGCCTTTACATACACTATTCACAGGCTATGAAAGCGAGATCCGGGGTTCTACATCGTCCCCCCTTACAGAAATTTCATCCTCAAAATTAGGACGATCCTACACACATGGAAAAACATGAAACAAACAACTTTACATACACAAACAAAATGTTACTCAAACAGGTGAAGGTATTTCTCCCTTACTTTAGCCTCGCGTTCCCAAGTAGCTTCCTCCGCAGAATGGTGTTGCCATTTCATGAGGACTAATGGTATGGTCTTCATGTGCAAGATCTGATCTTGCCGATCCAAGATCTGAGCCGGTTGCTCCACTAAGTTGAGATCCTCGCGAATCTCCACTGGATCAAGATCAATGACATGTGAGGGGCCCGTCACATATTTCTGAAGCATGGAAACGTGAAAGACATTGTGGACTACCGCCATATGAGGAGGTAAGGCCAATCTGTAACTGACTTGTCCGATGCACGTGATCACCACAAAAGTTCCCACATACCTTGGGCTAAGCTTCCCCTTCTTGCCGAACCTCATGATTCCCTGACTCGGAGAAATCTTCACAAAGACTCAATCCTTGACCTAGAATTCCAAGTCTCAATGGTGAATGTCGGCATAACTCTTCTATCGATCCTGGGCTATCTTCAACCTCTCCTAAATGATCTTGACCCTATTTGAAGTCTGCTCTATCAACTCAGGACCCAATACCTTTCTCTCACCAACTTCATCCAAGTAAAGAGGAGCTCGACAACTTCTTCTATATAAGGCCTCGAAAGGTGCTATCTGGATGCTCGCTTGATAACTGTTGTTGTAGGCGAACTCAACCAAATGGAAATGATCCTCCCAATTGCCCTGGAAGTCTTACATGCAAGCTCGGAGCATATCCTTAATCATCTGGTTCACCCTCTCAGTCTGCCCATCAGTCTGAGGATGAAAGGCGGTGCTGAATCTAACTGAGAGCCCATAGCACTCTAAAACCTTTCCAGAACCTGGAAGTAAACATCAGATTCCAATCAGAAACAATGGTAACTAGCACCCCGTGTAACTGAAGCACCTCCTTGGTGTACAAGGCTACCAGCTAGCTCATACTATATGTAGTCTGATATGGTATGAAATGTGCAAACTTTGTCAATCAATCAACTACGACCTAGATAGCATTGGAGCCCTTGCCATCCTTGGTAAGCCGACTGTGAAATCCATCGAGATATTCCCCCATTTCCATTCTGGAATAGGGAGGGGATGTAAAAGACTTGCAGGCCTCTGCTGCTCGGCCTTCACCTACTGGCACACCAAGCATCTAGAAACATACTCTACAACTTTCCTTTTTATGTTTCGCCACCAGTAGTGCCTCTTGAGATTCTGGTACATCTTCGTACCCCCAGGATGTACCGTGTACTTGGATCGATGGGCCTCATCCAAATTCTCACTCCTTAACACTGCGTCGATGGGAACACACAACCTACCTTTAAATGTGATGACACCATCACCATTCAAAGCAAACTCCTGATTGCCACTACTAACTGACTTGTCTCAGTAAGCAAACAACTTGGTATCCAAACTCTACAACTCCTTAATCCAAACCAGGATATAAGGCCTAACCGTAAGATTTACCATGACTGGCCCAAAAGTAGGAATACTGAAGCAAGTATCGATGTTCGCCATTTCCTCCAACATCTTCCACTCATGAACCATCATGTGAGCCAAGTGTCCAGGAGGCTTCCTACTAATAGATTCTGCTACCACATTAGCCATACCTGGTCGTACTGGATACATAAATCATAGTCCTTTATGAATTCTACCCATTAACACAGCCTCAGATTTAGCTCCTTCTGGGAAAACAGATACTTCAAGCTCCTGTGATCCGTGAACACCTCAAACCGTTCCCATAAAGGTAGTGATACAAAATCTTCAGTGCAAAGACAACTGCAACAAGCCCTAGATCGTGCATAGGGTAGTTCTTCTCATGGTCTTTCAACTACTGGGAAGCATAGGCAATGACCTTCCCGTGCTGCATCACAACACATCCTAGACTGATAAGTGACACATCACTGTAGACTACAAAACCACCGCTCCCAGATGGGACTATAAGAACAAGGGCCGTAATAAGCCTCTTCAACTCCGCGAAGCTTGCCTCACACTTCTCGCTCCAAGTGAACTTAGCATTCTTCTGCGTGAGATAAATAAGCGGAGCCGTTAAGTTGGAGAATCCATCTGAAAACCTCTTGTAGTACCCTTCTAGGCTGAGAAAATTGTGAATCTCGCTAACAATCTTCGGCCTCTCCTAGTTCATCACTACCTTTATCTTCATAGAGTCGACTGAGATACCCTCGCCAGACACCACGTGGCCAAGGAATGCCACCTTCTCAAACCAGAACTCGCACTTGCTCAACTTAGCTTACTGGCTATGCTCTTGAAGAGTCTACAACGTAAGGCAGAGGTCTCTCGCATGATCATCCCATGTCTTGATATACACAAGGATATCATCGACGAACACGATCACACATCATTAAGTCCATGAAAGCACTCGGTGCATTCGTCAGACCAAAAGGCATAACCAGGAACTCATAGTACCCATACCGAGTCCTGAAGACAGTTTTAGAAATGTCTTCAGCCTTGATCTTCAATTGATGGTATCCAGATCAAAGATAAATCTTCGAGAAGAACCTCGCCCCCTTCAGCTGGTCGAACAAGTCATCTATCAGAGGCAATGGATAATGATTCTTGATCGTGACCTTGTTCAGTTGCCCATATTCAGTGCACATTCGCATCGACTCATCCTTCTTCTTTACGAAGAGTATAGGAGCTCCCCATGGTGAAACACTCTGCCGGATGGAACCAAGCTTCTGCAACTCCTTTACCTTCTTCTTCAACTCCTTAAGCTCAATAGGAGCCATCCTGAATGAAGCATTAAAAATCGAAGAAGTGCCAGGAGTATGCTCAATAGCAAATTCTATCACCTGATCTAGAGGTAACCCAGGCAATTCCTTGGGAAACACATCCAGATACTCACACACAACCGGAGTGGCTGTGTAGTATGGTATCTCTGGGTTTGATAGTGTAACACCTTGAAACTTTCCGTACCTAATGAATAGTATTCTCGTAGCCAATCGACTTTTTCATAGTCTAATTAATAAATAAAGAAGAATTGGAAGATTCTAAAATTTTAGAAATGTTTCTTTTTGAAAGACGAATCGAATGCAAGTTGAATCGTCAAAATCCGACGAACGAGTAAAAAGTAATGGCCGAAACAATAAAATGTGTCAAAACCTGCAGAGAACCGATCCCTCGGTCACAAGAGCGATCGATCGGTCCAAGACCGATCGATCAGTAGCTATCGATCCATTAACTAATTTGTATAGGGAATTTTTCCAGAGAGGGTGTTCTTGACCGATCGCTCGGCCAAGAGTACCGATCACTCGGTTGGGGACCGATCGATCGGTCATAACCACCGATCGCTCGATCTATCGTGTTTTGCAGAAATTTTATTAAGGGCTTTTTCATCTTTTGGCCAGCACCCTTTGGCTATATAAGACATGCTCGAGCTCTTGGGTCCTCATATACTCCCTTAGAGTTATTTGAGAGAGAGGAAGGAATAAACTAGGGTTCCTAAAGATCCCTTCCTAATTGAGAGAGAGAACCAAGGGTTGAGAACCCTAGAATCATTCAAAAGGCTTGGATTCTTCAAACCCACCCTCAAGCACGTGCATCCAAGCTAGGTCAGCGATCCTATGGTATATTACAAAGGTTTTCTTCTCCAAATCAAGCATCCTCCAAGCAAGGGTTCTTCCTTACCATTTGGGGGTTCAAATCCAAGGTTTTCTTCAAGGTCAAGCCTTGATTTCAAGGTTCGTACACCCTTGCTAACTATCTTAGAAATAACTAGGGTTTTCCCTTTAAAGAATAATGATTTGATTTTGTTTCTTTTATTTTCTAAAGGGGTATTATTTTCTCTAATTATAAATAAGATAAATGTAAATGGAATGGAATGGATGAATGGATGATGATGTGGCGATTAGATGCCGTGGAATGTGATGTGATGAATAAATGGTGGAAGGGTAATTCTTCCATAACTAACACACTCCTGTATTGTTGAAAGATATGCACTAAGAAACTTGAATCTAAGAACTATGAATGTGATGGTTGCTAAGTGTTTGATAAAATGCTTAAACAAGAATAAAAAGGGGTTAATGGAGGTCATAGAAATATGGGTTATGTAATTCTTCTTAAAACCCTAATTTTGATATAATGTTACAAGTAAGATTTTGATGTTGTATGTCTTCCTTAAATCAATTATGCTAGCATGATTCCACAATTTATTGCACACAAACACACATGCATCCACGAACCGATGTTTTCAAAGTACACGTATTTGAAATGACACAACAAAAGTGATTCACGAAACGAATGATAAAGTCGGACATCAGGCCGGTCAAGGGTAGGGCATATCTCCGGATATGTCATACCTGGCTCACAAGTAAACAAGCAGGTGGATAAAGCCGGACACCGAGCCGGTCAAGGGTAGGGCATATCACAAGATATGTCATACCTAGCTCACAAGAAAACATGTTGATCAAGCCGGACATAGGGCCAGTCAAGGATGTTAGTGTACCCTTTTCGATATCTATATCTATGTATTCATGTATTCTTATTTCTGGGGCACTAACATCTGGCTCACAAGAAAATAAGGCAAGTCAAGTCAAGTCATGGCAAGTCAAGCAAGAACACAAGACACATGATTCCAAGCAAGACACGATACATGCGTGATTCTTACGAATGAGACCCAAGACCACACATTGTTTTGAAGTTTGACAAGCAAGTTTTGAAACACATGAACACACCCAAACAACTATTTTCAAAACAAGACAAGACATGATTTTAAAATATGATTTTATCGGGTTTTTTTGCATTCATGCATACATATGATGACCTTATATTGCTTTACTAATTGTGCTATAAATATTTTATTGTATATGTTATTACTACTCTTTAGTTGGTAGCTTGTACTCGCTCCATACTCAGTCGTGCTTTTATTGCCGGCAGGTACTCGGTTTGACATTCGCGCTTTTGATCCTTGGATCGAGGAGGATTATGGTGAGGAGGAGCCTCACATGGATCCTATGGTAGAGCCTCAAGTGGAGGTGAGAGACTTAGATAGATGGCCGTACCCGGACGAGTACTGAGAGAGAGAGGCAGTTATGATTTTGTATTTTGATAGGTGGGCATGTCCACCTTTGCTTTTATGTTTGTGATTGTATATGTAAACTTGGGATACAGATTACCTCATTTTGAAAAGAAAAAAGTTGATCATGAGCTTCTGCACTTTTAATGAGCTTCTGCACTCTGATCATTGTCATTATTGGATTAATTTACCTTGTTCATTGCAGGATGGTTTGACAGGTACAAATAGTTACTCCTAAAGTATCCCTTAACGCCTAGGGGTATTTTGGGGTGTGATAGAAGTGGTATCAGAGCCCTAGGTGTTAGAGTCCCTAGGGTCACTTAGTATTGATACCATGATTGAACAAGGCAATAGAGTCACCTTGAAGAGTTGTGTTCCAAGTATGGACTAATGAGTTAGTCCTAGTCAAAATAGGTTGAAGTCCAACCGAACTTAGAGTCCAAACGCTAGAAACACGGATTGTATGTGATGCCATTGTTCTGTAAACCATGTGTGTATTGTTCTATGCTTAGTGAATATGTGTTGAGCAAATTGTGAAATTGTTACTAAATGTGTCCCCCAAGCTTTCGCATCAATAGCCGAGACTTTGGCTATGTTAGCAGTGAGGCAACCTACTCCTCCCGCCGATAGGATTATCACTACTCCTCCAAATAGAGCACAAGCTGGAATAGAAGCCTTTCAGAGGATGAGGCCTCCGGCGTTTTGTGGGAGCATTGATCCACTTGTGGCCGAAGGATGGATTCGGCAATTAGAGAAGATTTTCTCAGTGCTATCGCCTACTGAAGCAGAAAGGGTCACTTGGGCCGCCTTTATGATTGAAGGCGAGGCCGATCATTGGTGGAGGTCCGCACTTAGGACCCGAGAGTTGACCCGGCAAGGCTAAGAATGGACATGGGGAGAATTATTGGATGTGTTTTATAAGAAGTACTTCCCTATAGGAGCACGGGAGAAGAATGAAGTGGAATTTCTTACCTTGGAACAAGGTAATATGTCAGTGGCAGCATATGAAGCCAAGTTTTCAGAGCTCTCTAGGTTTGCTCCGGATATGATAATGACAGAGGCTATAAAAGCCTAGAAGTTTGAGAGGGGGTTGAAGGCCTACCTCAAAGATCGAGTTTCAATGTTCCAGCACAAGACATATGCCGAGGTAGTGGACAAAGCACTACTAGCAGATTCGAATTCTGAAGAATTTTTCAAGAGAAGGGAAATGGAGAAGGTCCAGTCTAGTGGTTCATCAGAGAAGAGAGCTAGGACGATGTCATACCAATCTGCAGGGCCAGCTCAGTCACAGAGGATGTATTCTACTTCGCAGACTCCTCGTTCTTTTGCTCCACCAACTTCACGCCCGGTTACTACTCAGACTCCTCGCCCGGTATTACCTTAGACAATGGGATATACGCCCTCCGCATATTCGTACAAGCTTAGTATGCATTGTGGTAAGAGGCATTTGGCCGGCGATTGGAGGAAGGTGACCGGGAGTTGTTTTCATTGTGGTGACCAAGGCCACATGATTAGAGATTGTCCCCGCCGACACTTGCTGGCTCAGTCACAGGGGAGCAGGTCCCCAGCTAGGCCAACATCTCAGTAGAGTTCTTCACAGGCCTCAAGGCCCTCACAGTCTACACGACCGCCTCGTCAAGCAACTCAGGGCCGAGTCTTTGCCCTTACAAAGCGGGATGCACATGCATTGGATGATGTCGTGCAAGGTATGCAAAAATATTGAGATTAAGTTATAAATACGTGCTTTTGTATGATGTGTTTGCTTGTGTACTATATGATATTTATACCTCAGGATGTCCTTGCTTGAAATACCTTAATAGTCGTTATTTAATTTTACAGGCACGTTGTTAGTAAATGAGTGTTTTGCCCGAGTATTGATCGACACAGGATCCACTCACTCTTTTGTCTCACCCATTTTTGTAAAGGGCTTCTTAGAGGAATCTTGTCCATTAGAGCAGGAGTTAACCATTTTGACTCCGCTTGGCAAGTCAGTTGACACGGACCGGATGTATAAGGATCGTATAGTGCAAGTGGGGCAGAATGAATTGTTAGCAGACCTTATCATTTTGGACTTCCAAGACTTGGATTTTGTTGTCATTGTTGGAATGGATTGGCTAGCAACTCACCACGGACATGTGGCGTGCTTTGAGAAGGTGGTGCACTATAAGCCGAAAGGAGTAAAGCCATTTCATTTTCGAGGATTGCAAAGAAGGGATATTGCTCTCTTTGTTGAACTAAGCATAGCAAACCTAGAGGTATCAAACTCCTCAGCCATTCCGGTTGTGAGTGAGTTCTTGGATGTATTTCTGGAAGAATTTCTTGGATTACCTCCTGATCAAGAGATCGAGTTTGCTATAGAGCTTACTCCAGGCACAGCTCTTATTTCAAGAACACCATATAGAATGGCCCCAATATAATTAGAGGAATTGAAAAAAGTAGATTGAGTTACAACAACTTGGGTTCATCCGACCAAGTGTGTCGCCATGGGGAGCTCCAGTCCTCTTTGTGAAGAAGAAGGACGGGTCGATGAGAATGTACATTGACTACAGACAGTTGAATAAAGTTACTATCAAGAATCGTTATCCGTTGCCAAGGATAGACGACTTGTTTGATCAACTGAAGGGAGCTAGATATTTCTCCAAGATTGACATTAGAACGGGTTATCACCAGTTAAAAATCAAGGCAGAAGATATTTCAAAGACAGCTTTCAGGACTCGGTATAAGCACTACGAGTTCCTTGTTATGCCTTTTGGCTTGACTAATGCACCCGCAGTGTTCATGGATTTGATGAACCGGGTGTTTAGACCTCATCTCGATAGATGTGTCGTGGTGTTCATAGACGACATTTTGGTCTACTCCCCGACATGGGAGGATCATGATCAAGACCTTCGCCTTACTTGAGAGATGCTTCAAGAACACAGATTGTATACCAATCTAAGTAAGTGCGAATTCTGGTTGGAGAAGGTGGCATTCCTAGGCCACGTGGTATTGGTCGAAGGTATTTCTGTTGACCCAGCCAAGATAGAGGCAGTATTGAATTGGGAAAGACCCAGAAGCGTCACCGAGATTTGGAGTTTCCTTGGATTAGCAGGCTACTTCCGCAGATTTGTAGAGGGATTCTCCAGTCTAGCTTCACCACTCATTTGCCTCACGAGGAAGAATGCCAAGTTCAGTTAGAGTGACAGATGTGAAACTAGCTTCCAAGAATTGAAGAAACGCCTTACTACAGCTCCCGTACTCATAGTGCCATCTGGGAGTGGTGGTTTTATCGTTTACAGTGATGCCTCCCACGTGGGGTTGGGATGCGTGCTCATGCAGCACGGCAAAGTCATTGCCTATACCTCAAGGCAATTGAAAGAGCATGAGAAGAACTATCCCACTCACGACTTAGAGCTCACCGCAGTGGTGTTTTCATTGAAGATATGGCGACATTACCTCTATGGGGAACAATTTGACATATTCACGGATCATGAAAGCCTAAAGTACTTGTTTTCCCAAAAGGAGCTGAATTTAAGGTAAAGGAGATGGATGAAATTCTTGAAAGACTATGAGTGTTCCATTCAATACGATATAGGCAAGGTTAATGTAGTAGCAGACACACTTAGCAGGAAGCCCATTGTACTTTTAACTCATATGATGGTGCATGAGAGGAGGTTATTAGAAGATGCATCAAACCTTGACATTAGTTTCAGTCTCCCTACTATTAGGCCCATAATGGCTAACGTTACTGTTAGGCCTTACATCTTGGGCATGATCCAAGAATTACAGGGGATGGATGCCGAACTCCTTGCTTACCGGAACAAGTCAATTAACAGTAGCAGCAAGGACTTTGGGGTGAGGGATGATGGAATTACCACCTTCAAGGGAAGAGTGTGCGTCCCAGTTGATGAGAAGCTTAAAAGAGAGATCTTGTATGAAGCTCACCGGTCCAAGTATACTGTTCACCCTGGGGGTACCAAAATGTATAAAAATTTGAAGAGGCACTTTTGGTGGCGGAACATGAAACAAGAAGTAACGGAATATGTGTCCAAGTGCTTGGTGTGCCAGCAAGTGAAGGCGGAACACATGAGTCCCTATTCCCGAGTGGAAGTTGGAGCATATCTCCATGGGCTTCATTGTGGGGTTTCCTCGGACAGCCAAGAACTTTGATGCTATATGGGTGGTAGTGGACAGACTCACAAAGTCCGCCCATTTCTTGCCAAACTGGACTACATTCAACTCAAATCAGTTGGCGGCATTGTATGTCAAGGAAATAGTTCGGTTGCACGAAGTACCAGTGAGCATTGTCTCAGACAGGGATCCAAGGTTCACTTCCATGTTTTGGAAAAGCTTTCAAGATGCCATGGGTTCCCGGTTGGACTTTAGCACTGCCTTTCACCCATAGACGGATGGGCAGACAGAACGGGTGAACCAAATCATCGAGGACATGCTCTGGGCATGTATGCTGAACTTCAAGGGAAGTTGGGAAGATCATTTGCCTTTGGCAGAGTTCGCTTATAATAACAGCTACCAGGTGAGTATCTAGATGGCGCCTTTTAAGGCGTTGTACGGAAGAAGTTGCAGATCTTTCTTGTATTGGGATGAAGTGGGAGAAAGGAAGATCTTAGGTCTAGAATTGATTGAGTAGACTGCAGACAGGGTCAAACTTATCCGTGAAAGATTGAAGGCCATACATGATCGACAAAAGAGTTATGCAGATAATCGGAGGAGAGATCTTGAATTCTGGGTTGGTGACATAGTATTCGTGAAGGTTTCGCCAACTAAGGGCATTATGAGATTCTGAAGGAGAGGCAATCTTAGCCCGAGATACGTGGGTCCATTTGAGATCATTACTAGAGTCGGTGAGGTGGCTTACCATGTTGCCTTGCCCGCTCATATGGCAGTGGTCCACAATGTATTTCATGTCTCTATGCTTTGAAAATATATCCCAGATCCTTCCTATGTCATCGAGTTTGATCCGGTTGAAATTCAGGTGGATCTCACATTGGTTGAGCAACTAATACAGATTTTAGACAACCGAGATCAAGTTCTGCACAACAAGACCATTCCTTTGGTCCTTGTGAGATGGCAACACCATTCAGTAGAAGAAGCTACATGGGAACGAGAGGCCGAAGTGAGAGAAAGATATCCTCATTTGTTTGTTTAGAACTTTGGCATACTCTCTTGTATTTTTTTTGTTTGGTGCACGCGTGTGTCGTCCAAATTTCGAGGATGAAATTTGTAGAGCCCCAGACTTTTTCATGCTTAATACATGACACTTTCGTTGTCATCTTGCCTTTTTAAGAGGTATGATTAATAAATGAGGAAGAATTTAGAAATTTCGAAATGTCAGAATTGTTCATCTTCGAAGTACGAACACAACGCAAGTTGAATCGTCAAAATCGGACGAACGAGTCAAAAGATATGGCCAAAACAGTCTGTACCTGTAGGAAATCGTGGCACTGACAACGTACTCTGATAACGTATACTGTTTGCATCCGTTGTACAACTCACCACGGGCACGTTGTACAACTCACCACGGGTACGTTGTACAAGCACCACGAGTGGCACTATTCACAAGCACCACGAGTGGCACTATTCACGGACCACGAGTGGCACTATTCACAAGCACCACGAGTGGCACTATTCATGGCACCACGAGTGGCACTATTCACAGCACCACGAGTGGCACTATTCACAAGCACCACGAGTGGGACTATTCACAAGCACCAGAGTGGGACTATTCACAAGCACCACGAGTGGCACTATTCACGGACCACGAGTGGCACTATTCACAAGCACCACGAGTGGCACTATTCATGGCACCACGAGTGGCACTATTCACAGCACCACGAGTGGCACTATTCACAAGCACCACGAGTGGCACTATTCACGGACCACGAGTGGCACTATTCACGCCACCACGAGTTGGCACTATTCACGCCACCACGAGTTGGCACTATTCACGCCACCACGAGTTGGCACTATTCATGGCACCACGAGTTGCACTATTCACGCCACCACGAGTTGGCACTATTCACGCCACCACGAGTTGCACTATTCACGCCACCACGAGTTGGCACTATTCAGGCCACCACGAGTTGGCACTATTCATGGCACCACGAGTTGCACTATTCACGCCACCACGAGTTGGCACTATTCACGGCACCACGAGTTGGCACTATTCACGCCACCACGAGTTGGCACTATTCACGCCACCACGAGTTGGCACTATTCACAGCACCACGAGTTGGCACTATTCACGGCACCACGAGTGGCACTATTCGTGCCACCACGAGTTGGCACTATTCACGCCACCACGAGTTGGCACTATTCACGGCACCACGAGTTGGCACTATTCACGGCACCACGAGTGGCACTATTCATGCCACCACGAGTTGGCACTATTCACGCCACCACGAGTTGGCACTATTCACGCCACCACGAGTTGCAATATTCACGCCACCACGAGTTGGCACTATTCACGGTCCTCGCGTCATTGCAGAAATCCCAGTAAGGGTATTACGGTCTTTTGGTCAGTTCACTCTTACCTTAAGAGTTTAACCCGAGCCTTTAGGGCTTCATTCGACACTTAGAGAGTTTGAGAGAATAGGAGAAAGAGGAGAAGGCGATTCCAATCTAGGGTTTCCATTTTGGAGAGAAATCAAAGGGTTTTGAGACCCTAGATCAACCTCAAGCCCGTTTTCTTCAAGATTTCGGTGCAGGCATTCGTGGAGCTCACGAATCAAGCTAGGGCAGCAACTCACAGCCATTTGGAAAGAGGGTTTCTTCCTCATTTCTTCAGGTCAGTACTTTTTACTACCCTCCTAGTTATGGTTCCTCTTTCCCCTTCTTTCCTCTTCATTTTCTTTCATTTACACATGTGCTATAAGATGGATGAATGGTAAATGGTGAATGGTGAATGGTGAATGGAGATGGGATGGGCGATTGGATGCCAATGGTTGTGTGTGATGAACAAATGGGGAAGGGCATTGTTGCAATAATGAACGTACATGTATGATTTGAGTAAAACCCATCTAGAAAAGCATGTTGTAGGATAAATCCATAATGAACATACCATGTTTGATGAAATGCCAAGGTGAACACAGTGAGCTGAAAATCTGGAAATGCATGCCTAATAAATTATGAATATTGCTAGGGACTATGATAGTGTGTTTTCCTGCTTTCCCATAATGCTATGAATATTACATTACTCAATCTTTGATGCTATATGTGTTGTGAAATTACCCAAATGTCATCTTTAAATTTGAATGCAAGTATGTACACGGTTCCCACGATCACGGCATGCATGGCATGATTTATCGAGGTTTTCAAGAGCATGGTTAGAGGTGGGACATATCCTACGATATGTTTTACCTCGCTTTTCACAAGAAGACAAGAACCAACATTCCACGAGGGGTCTCCCCTCACTCACAAGTGCATATCATGAAGAAGGGTCTCCCTTCCCTCGCAAGTGCATACATATCATAAAGAAGGGTCTCCCTTCCCTCGCAAGTGCATTGCATAAAGACGGGTCTCCCTTCCCTTTCAAGGCATCTCACAAGGACATCTCACAAGAATATCTCACAAGTTACATGATCACAAGCAAGCACGCATGACATGCATGACATGACACGACATACAAGAATCAAGCAAGATAGACATGACAAGCTTTCAAGTACAAAAAGATATTTCAAGTCAAGTCAAGTGCACGACATTTCAAGAGGATTTATCGTTTTTCTACGAATTACAAGCATGATTATAAACTGCTTTACTTCCTTGGATGATGTGAATTGTTTCCGTTTGACATATATAAATTGCTCCTGATTATGTATTGCTATTTCTACGCTATGATTGTTGGTTAGTATTTAGTACCCGCTGAGTATTCCATGCTCAGCCGTACTTCTTATGTCGGCAGGTTCTGAGGGAGCTGCTGCCCCATTTGATGTTTGTGCTCCTGGTCCATGGGTGGAAGAGGAGTACGCCGAGGAGCCTTTGGAGGAACCTCCCGTAGAGGGTTATCAGTAGGTGGTGATTAGATTCTGAGTGGTTTAGCTGTGGGTGAGATGAGAGTTAGATTCATGTATTTTGGCGGGCATATCTGCACTTTCTTTTGGAGACTTTTTGTATAAACTTGGATTTGCGTATGTATATACATAGAGGTTTGGTAGTCTTCCGCTGTGCTATGTTAGAGTATGTTTCCGCTGTTTATATCCTCTATTGTATATGCTCTGTGGGTTTTGCAGGTTAGTTGTCAAGCAAGTCATGATTAGTCGTCCAAAGTTCACTCTAACTCCTAGGGTGGGTTTTGGGGCGCGACAAAATTTTTGTAAGGGGGGAGAATGTAACACACCGAAACTTTCTGTACCTAATGAGTAGTGTTCTCGTAGCCAATTGAAATTTTTCATAGTAAAATTAAATAATAAAGAAGAATTGGAAGATTCTAAACTATTAGAAATTTTCCATTTTGAAAGACAAATCAAATGCAAGTTGAATCGTCAAAATCCGATGAACGAGTAAAAAGTTATGGCCGATAAAATGGGTCAAAACCTACAAAGAATCGATCGCTCGGTCACAAGAGGGATCGATCGGTAGCTATCGATCCGTTCACTAATTTGTATGGGGAATTTTTCCAGAGAGGGTGTTCTTGACCGATCGCTCAGCCAAGAGTACCGATCACTCGGTTGGGGATCGATCAATCGGTCATAACCACTGATCGCTTGGTCGATCGCGTTTTGCAGAAATTTTATTAAGGGCTTTTTCATCTTTTGGCCAGCACCCTTTGGCTATATAAGGCATGCTCGAGCTCTTGGGTCCCCATATACTCCCTTAGAGTTATTTGAGAGAGAGGAAGGAAGAAACTAGGGTTCCTAAAGATCCCTTTCCAATTGAAAGAGAGAATCAAGGGTTGAGAACCCTAGAATCATTCAAAAGGCTTGGATTCTTCAAACCCACCCTCAAGCACGTGTATCCAAGCTAGGGCAGCAATCCTACGGCATATTGCAAGGGTTTCCTTCCCCAAATCAAGCATCCTCCAAGCAAGGGTTCTTCCCTACCATTTGGGGGTTCAAATCCAAGGTTTTCTTCAAGGTCAAGATTTGATTTCAAGGTTAGTACACCCTTACTAACTAACTTAGTAATAACTAGGGTTTTCCCTTTAAAGAATAATGATTTGAGTTTGTTTCTTTTCTTTTCTAAAAGGGTATTATTTTCCCTAATTATAAATAAGATAAATGTAAATGGAATGGAATGGATGAATGGATGATGATGTGGCGATTGGATGCCGTGGAATATGATGTGATGAATAAATGGTGGAAGGGCAATTCTTACATAATAAACACACTCTTGTATTGTTGAAAGATATGCACTAAGAAACTTGAATCTAAGAACTATGAATGTGATGGTTGCTAAGTGTTTGATAAAATGCTTAAAAAAGAATAAAAAGGGGTTAATGGAGATGATAGAAATATGGGTTATGTAATTCTTCTTAAAACCCTAATCTTGATATAATGTTACAAGTAAGATTTTGATGTTGTATGTCTTCCTTAAATCAATTATGCTAGCATGATTCCACAATTTATTGCACACAAATACGCATGCATCCACGAACCGATGTTTTCAAAGTAAACGTAGTTGAAATGACACAACAAAAGTGATTCACGAAATGAATGATAAAGCCGGACATAGGGCCGGTCAAGGGTAGGGCATATCTCCGGATATGTCATTCCTGGCTCACAAGTAAACAAGCAGGTGGATAATGCCGGACACCGGGCCGGTCAAGGGTAGGGCATTTCGTAAGATATGTCATACCTGGCTCACAAGAAACATGTTGATCAAGCCGGACATAGGGCCGGTCAAGGATGCTAGTGTACCCTTTTCAATATCTATATCTATGTATTCATGTATTCTTATTTCCGGGGCACTAACATCTGGCTCACAAGAAAACAAGGCAAGTGAAGGCAAGTCAAGTCAAGTCATGGCAAGTCAAGCAAGAACACAAAACACGTGATTCCAAGCAAGACACGATACATGCATGATTCTTACGAACGGGACCCAAGACCACACATTGTTTTCAACTATGACAAGCAAGTTTTGAAACACATGAACACACCCAAACAATTATTTTCAAAACAAGACAAGACATGATTTTGAAGTATGGTTTTATCGGGCTTTTTTGCATTCATGCATACATATAATGATCTTATATTGCTTTACTGATTGTGCTATAAATGTTTTATTGTATATGTTATTACTACTGTTTAGTTGGTAGCTTGTACTCGCTGAGTATTCTATACTCAACCGTGCTTTTATTGCCGGTAGGTACTCGGCTTGACATTTGCGCTTCCGATCCTTAGATCGAGGAGGATTATGGTGTGGAGGACACGTGGATCCTATGGTAGAGCCTCAAGTGGAGGCGAGAGACTTAGATAGATGGCCGTACCTGGACGAGTACTGAGAGAGAGAGACAGTTATGATTTTGATAGGTGAGCATGTCCACCTTTGTTTTTATGTTTGTGATGGTATATGTAAACTTGGGATATAGATTACCTCATTTTGAATAGAAAAAAGTTGATCATGAGCTTCTGCACTTTTTATGAACTTCCACACTTTGATCATTTTTCATTATTTGATTAGTTCACCTTGTTCATTGCAGGATGGTTTGACAGGTACGAATAGTTACTCCTAAAGTATCCCTTAACTCCTTTGGGATATTTTGGTGCGTGACAGATAGACTCAGCGCTGCTAAACGAGTAATATCTCTTCTCCGTAGCCCTCTAAAATGAAATGGCTTTTCTCCCACCGGTTGGAAATTCACCATCTTCTTGAAGCACGCCACATGCCCATGATGAGTCGAGAGCAATTCCATCCCAAGAATGACAACAAAGTCAAGGTCTTGGAACTCAAGGATGATTAAATCGACTAGTAACTCATGCTCTGTAACTTGCATAATGAAGTCCCGATACACTTTGTCTGCATCCACAGACTTACTGAGCGGAGTCAAAATTGATAACTCCTGAGGTAGTTGACTCGGTTTAGAAGTAAAGCTCTTGGTATAACTAGGCAAGACAAATGAATGTGTTGATCCCGTGTCAATCAACACACGTGCTAAGCACTCGCTAATGAGCAAGGTGCCTGAATATTTAAACTATCTTTCGTCAATAATTTTTTATAACTCACACATATTATATAGGTAACATGTACTCATAGGCAAGCATAGGATATATCTAGCATCATATAGCGAGGCTGCTACTTGGGCTGAGGAGGCCTAAAAGCCTATGAAGACTCATGCTGAGAAGTCTTTTGTGTCAGGGACCTACTCCCCTGAGACTGGGCTAATAACTGCCTGCGAGGGCAATCCTTGATTTGGTAGCCTTAGCCGCTAAAGTGAAAACAGCCTCCAGAAAGCTTCCTGCACTCACCAGTCTTGTGGCTTTTACCACAGACGGTGCAGACATCGAATGGCACCATGGAAGAGGTAGGTGGTGCATACCTCGAAGCCTGAGCAGTCATGGTGCGAGGCACCTGTGATGTAAATGGAGGCCTTGGTGCTTGCTGTGGCCTAGATAGAGGATAAGAAGCAGTCTTGATCCCCTTCTCAGGCTGTGCTGAGCCACTAGACTGACCTCGAGTCATGCCTCTTCGTATAAGGAAGTCCTCCAAACCCTTCTCGTCGATCTTCATCTTGCTCACTATGTCTCCCCAGGTTCCCACCTGGAGTATGGCAATCCTATCCCTGATAAAGACCTTCAGCCCTCTCTCGAACTTTTTGATACGTATGTGCTCAGATGCGATCATATGAGGTGCTAACCTCGAGAACTATACGAATTTGGCCTCGTACTCTGCCACAGTCATCTCTCCCTACTCGAGGGACAAAAACTCCTACTCCTTCTGTTCCCTAATGAAAATCAGGAAGTACTGTCTATAGAAGACATCCATGAACTGTCCCCACGTTCATGGCTCCCCTGCCTTGGTGACGTCCCTCTACAGATCTCCACCAGTGTTCAGCTTCACCTTCCATCACGAAGGAAGCCCATTCCAAACTTTACTCATCAGTGCAGCGGAGTGCCCCAAAAATCTTCTCCAACTGCATCACCCAGGCCTCAGTGACCATCGGGTCCATCGTCCCATAGAAGCTAGGAGGACAAAGCCTCCTGAATGCCTCAAGTCCTGTAGTGTGATGGACTGGAGGAAACCCAAGTGTAGGTGTAGTAGTAAGTTGCCTGGCAGTAAGGATAACCATGGTCTCCACCATAGTCTTCAAAAGTCTGCAGATGTTAGCTGCTCATCGCCCAATGGATCCTCTCCTCCATTCCCCTCGGTCTGGTACCCACGACCCTTGATACCACGTCTCATGATTAAATCCTGAGAACAATAGCACAACTTGAGTCTTTCTTAGAAATCAGATAATCAACATGGAATATTGCAGTTGATAACCCACCTTATATGGCATAGTATACATCGGAGTACACATAATTGTATAAACATACCAATAAAATCCTAGCGGTGCTAAGTTCTTAACTCGGCTAATGAGTTAACTAGTTACAAGATAAGACTAGATGACTAGTCCATACTTGGTTGATACCCATTATGGCACTGTATCAATTTAAGTTAAGAAGTTCATCTGAGTTCTAAGTTCAACTCTGAGAACCTTCTTCCGCTTAGAAGACGACTTAGCCCACGAGAAACTAATCCCTAAGCTCTGATACCAAGTTAGTCGCAATCCAAAACACCCCCTAGGAGTTAGGGATACTTTAGCTCATGACCGCCGTATTGTACCCTCTCGTATGACACATAAGGCATACATACCATCCTATGAAATACTCAACGTATATATAACGGAAACAAAGCGAAAGAAATTTATAATAAAATACTCATATCATTAGGTTCAATTCAAACCAACCAAACATATCCAAAAAAAATGGAGTGGACAAGTCCCACTCTCAACACACACAAAATATCTTCTCTTATCTCTCTCAACAAAAGTCTAACTCGGGCCGCCTATCTAGCGATCCATCATCCTGGCAGTGGTCCATAGTGGGCTTCGGCTCGTAGTACTCCTCTTCTATCTGTAAATCCCTACTTAGGTGTTGGAAAATTCTGTGATCATTTGATAGGTCATATTGTTTTGAGTCTTGTTCAACTTGTCCTAAGAGCTAAAGCTTCAAGAAAGCTTCAAGAATATTGAAGAAATTGAAGAAAAAACTTTTACTCCAGATCTAGACAGGTAATGGACTTAGAGACCCCCACCTAGGTTGGATTTGACTTAAATAACTCTAAACATACGAAGGTGGTCACTATTGACACGCACACAAGCACGCATGCATGCATGAACCGGTTTTTCTAAGTATATGTATATGATAAATCAAACAAGGGAACAAGTATATGTCAAGGATGTTGGTAGCCCAGGTGAAGGGTACTAGCCTTTGGCTCACAAGAAAATGAACAAGTACATGTCAAGGAGGTTGGTAGCCCAGGTGAAGGGTACTAGCCTCTGGCTCACAAGAAAATGAACAAGTACATGTCGAGGAGGTTGGTAGCCCAGCTGAAGGGTACTAGCCTCTGGCTCACAAGTAAAGGCTCACAAGTAAAGGCTCATAAGAAAGGTTCACAAGTAAATGAGATGACAAGGAGGTTGGTAGGTCCAGGGATGTACGCGTGCTAACCTCTGGCTCACAAGTATACAAACAAGGACAAGCAAGTTTTGAAAAAAAAAAGAAGAGCTATTTTGAAGAACAAGTTATGATTTCTAAATAAAGGTTTCACCAGAGTTTTCACATTCATTCAAGCATGACAGGATTTATTATCTCGTTTTACTTAAATGCTATGCATGCTGTATGTTGATATTATTGCTTTATTTTGACGTTGTGTATCGTGGCTATTATGGTTGTGCCATGTTAGTGTTATTGTTAGCTAGTAGCTTGTACTCGCTGAGCATTCCATACTCAGCCGTACTTTTATGTCGGTAGGTACCGAGGATGCCCTCGACCCTGAGCCTTGGGTCGAGGAAGAGTATGTTGAGGAGAGGGAGCTACCAATCCCGATGCAGTCACAGGCGGATAGGAATTTGGATGTTTGGCAGTATTTAGAGTATTGTTGAGCATAGTAGGCTCAACATTTCATTTTTATTTTGATAGGTGCGCATGTCCACCTTTGTTTTGATTTTGTTTTGTATATGTATTTAACTTGGAATACAGACCACCTTATATAGAAAGGAAAAGTTAGTTCACGCTTCTGCACTCATGATGTAGCTTCTGTGCTCTGATTATTGTAGTTATGGTATTATTTTACCTTGTTCATTACAGGATGGTTTCACAAGTATGAATAGTCACGACTAAAGTATCCCTAAACTCGTAGGGGTTATTTTGGGGCGTGACATGTCTTTTCCAGAGGACACCAAGCTAGAGTTCACCATTTTCATGCTCGAGGGAGAGGTAGAACATTGGTGGACTACAGTTGAAAGAACAATCCCAAACGATCAAAAGCCCGTGAGTTGGGCAAAGTTCACAGAGTTGTTCTACGAACGATATTTCTCCGCGTCCATAAAAGCCCGTGAGTTAGGCAAAGTTCACAGAGTTGTTCTATGAATGATATTTCTCCGCGTCCATGAAAAAGAAGAAGGAAATGGAATTTCTACAGTTAACTCAAGGAAACATGATGGTCAGTGAGTACGAACAATGCTTTAACCAACTCTCTAGGTTTGTGGCCAAGTTTGTAGAGGACGAGATATGGAGGGTGGAAAAGTTTGAGGAGGGGTTTTGGCCTTCTATCAAAGGGAAGTTAGCGGCTCAAAGGTTTACATCATTCTCTGAACTTCTCGATAGAGCTCTCAGGGTAGAGAGAGTACACGAAGAAATGGCCACAACAAGCACTGGCAAGGGAAAGGGGCCGATAGAGAAGTTGGGGGAAAAGAGCGAAGCGAGAGACAGTGACAACAAGAGGAAGTTTGGGGATTTCAATAAAAGTAATACTTCGGAGGAAGTTAAGCAGCAGAGTTGTGAGCGTTGTGGTCGGTCTCATCGGACTGAAGACTGTAAGGCCGGAGTTTGTGTCACGCCCCAAAATACCCCCTAGGAGTTAAGGGATACTTTAGAGGTGACTACGTGTACCTGTCAAACCATCCTGTAATGCAAGAGGCTAAACATAATTTAATACAATGATAATCAGAGCGTGGAAACTAAACATAAGTGCGGAAGCATAAGCCAACTTTTTATTTTCTTCTATTACTCCATATAGTATTCCAAGTTAACATATACTAAATACAATCAAAATAAAGGTGGACATGCCCACCTATCAAAATACAAAAAGGAACTCTCTAACACTCTCCTCTCAACAGTAGTCGAGGTATGGCCACACATCCAAGTCCCCATCCTCTTGAGACTGCCATGGGATAGGTGGCTCCCTCTCCTCTACATACTCCTCCTCGACCCAAGGCTCGGGGTCGAGGACATCCACGGTACCTGCCGACATAAAAGTACGGCTGAGCATGGAATACTCAGCGAGTACAAACTACTAGCTAACCATAACAATAACGAACGCATAACAACAGTGAGCAATACAAGATATTAATTTAAAGCAATAGTGAAAGCATAAGATACATAGCCATATCTTGACATACGTATATGAATGCAAAAACCTCGGTAAAACTCATGTCTTGGAAACCTTTTTCGTGTCTCGGTCAAATCATGTATGTGTATCGTGTCTTATCTTGTATTTCATGTCTAGATTTGTTCTTGACTTGTATACTTGTGAGCCAGAGGCTAGCACCCTTCATTGGGCTACCAACCTCCTTGTCATGTTCTTGTTCCATTTCTCTTGTGAGCCAGAGGCTAGCACCCGTCCTTGGGCTACCAACCTCCTTGTCATGTTCTTGTTCCGTTTCTCTTGTGAGCCAGAGGCTAGCACCCTTCCTTGGGCTACCAACCTCCTTGTCATGTTCTTGTTCCGTTTCTCTTGTGAGCCAGAGGCTAGCACCCTTCCTTGGGCTACCAACCTCCTTGTCATGTTCTTGTTCTGTTTCTCTTGTGAGCCAGAGGCTAGCACCCTTCCTTGGGCTACCAACCTCCTTGTCATGTTCTCTCTTGCATTTCACTTGTGAGCCAGAGGCTAGCACCCTTCCTTGGGGCTACCAACCTCCTTGTCATGTTCTTGATTCATTTCATATACAAATACAATCTTGGAAAAACCCGGTTTCATGCATGCATGCGTGCTTGTGTGCTTGTCAATAGTAGTAATCATGATGACATACTTGAATGGGCGGATCACATGACTATGGCATTTCAATCCTTAACATAGTGGTATGAAAATTTAGGCAACATATAGCACATTTGAGCAATTTATCATTTCTAAGAACATTTACACAATTTCTATTTCCATTTTCTTCATTAAGTCCATTTATCCCTTGTTTAGTCATTTTATCAAACACCCGGTGGGCCACATTTCTTAGTCCTTCCATTTCCCTTATTTAGTGCGTATTTTTCATCAAGACATCAAGGTACATTCCTTATTTGTAAAGTGCCCATCTTCCATTTTCCTTTTCACACATCACACAACATCCATACGGCATCCAATCGCCTCAATCGACATCCCATCCACACATTTATTCCATTCCCCTTATCTTGTTTATATTTGTTGAGTTAATACAATGCATCGGGAAGGAAAAGCATAATATATATAATCACCATTTACACTAGAAAACCTAGGTTATTGCTAGGGAAAGTTAGTAGGGTGTACTAACCTTAGATCAAGGTTTGATCTTGAAGAAACCTTGAAATAGAAGCTCTATTTGGAAGGAGGAAGCCTTTGCTTGAAGGGGACTTGAGTTGGGGGAAGAAACCTCTTTCAAAACGTGAGTGAGTGCTGCCCTAGCTTGGAGAATGCACCTCCACACGAGCTTGAGTTGAAATCTTGAAGAAAACGTGCTTGGGGACGATCTAGGGTCTTCACCCCTTTGATTTCTTCTCCAAAAGCAACCTAGGTTTAGGAAACCCTTTTCTCTTCTCTCTTATCTCCCAAATCTCTCTAAGTATAGTGAATGATGCCCTAAGGCTCGGGCAAGCCTTAAGGAGAAAGGGTTTAACCCCCAAAAGACGATAAAGCGCTTACTGAAATTTCTGCAAAAACGCGAAGACCGAGCGATCGGTGGTTATGACCGATCGATCGGTTGCCTACCGAGCGATCGGTGTTTATGACCGATCGACCGGTCAAAAACTCAGTCTCTGGAAAATTTCCCCATACAAAATTTCTGACCGTGCGATAGCTACCGATCGATCGGTTATGGACCGATCGATCGCTGGCTGGACCGAGCGATCGGTATTCTGTATGTCTGGACTGTTTTGACCATATCTTTTGACTCGCTTGTCGGATTTCGACGATTCAACTTGCGTTGGATCCGTCTTTCGAAAACGAACATTTCTAACATTTCAGAATTTCCGATTTCTCCCTTATTTATTAATTAGACTATAAA
Organism: Tetracentron sinense; assembly: GCA_015143295.1. Taxonomy (NCBI): domain Eukaryota; kingdom Viridiplantae; phylum Streptophyta; class Magnoliopsida; order Trochodendrales; family Trochodendraceae; genus Tetracentron; species Tetracentron sinense. Next base: position 28,188,556 of record CM026555.1, on the reverse strand, counting down.
AATGGCCAATTAGCTATGAAGGTGGTATTCATTAAGGATGAAAAAGTCTGGGGTGCTACATTCTCCCCCCCTTACAAAAATTTCGTCCTCGAAATTTGGACAATGCGTGCTTTACAAATTTAACAACTTAGCATAACAATTCGAAACAAAATTACAAGTTATACCCAAAATCATTCAAATAACTCGGGGTACTTCGCCTTGACTTCGGCCTCACGTTCCCATGTAGCCTCTTCTCGAGCGTGATGTTGCCATTGCACGAGAACTAGCGGAATAGTCTTGTTGCGAAGTACTTGGTCTCTTCGATCCAAAATATGAACCAGCTTCTCAACCAAAGTGAGATCCTCTCGAATCTCAACCGGATCAAGCTCGATGACGTGAGAAGGATCCGGGATGTACTTCCGAAGCTGGGAAATATGAAACACGTTGTGGACCGCCGCCATGTGAGCGGGCAAAGCAACACGGTATGTAGAGCCCCGAAATTTCATTTCGCTAAGAATGAATAGTGTGTGAATAGTGCCCAAGTGTGGTTTTGTACACTTATGAGTCTTATGTTAATATAGGTGTTTGGAATTATGGCGTATATGTTCCAATGGGTCTATATGTCCTTAGGGAATGTGTTGAAAGCATAAAAGAGTGTTGGAAGTGCATTGGGGAAGATTCGAGTGGTGTAAACAAGGTTTTTCAGCAAAACAGGGGTCGACCGATCGCTCGGTCATTACCTGCGATCGATCGGTACACTACCGATCGCTCGATGGCTATCGCACGGTTAATTTTTTTGTATGGGGAAAAATTCCAGAGAGTGTGTTTTTGACCGATCTCTCGGTCATAACACCGATCGATCGGTAAGCCTCCGATCGCTCGGTCCATAGCACCGATCGATCGGTCATACGCAGTTTTTCTTCATTAAGGGTGTTTAAGACTTTAAACACCACCCCTTGCCTATAAATAGGCTGAGTTCGTGCCTTAGGGTTTCAAAAACCCTCTGTGCCCTATCTTAGGAGATTTTGAGAGAGAGAAGAAGGAGAGGAACTACTTGTTGATCAAGCTTGTGGAAGATCAAGGTTCTTCCACTTCCCTTGGTGATTTCCAACCAAGAACTCACTGTTCTTGCTTGTTCCAGCCATTGGGAGTCAAACCCATTGATTTCTCTAAGGTAGATACACTCTACTACAATCTTGCAATCCTACTAGTTACTAGATATGATTCTTCTTATATATGCCCTATCTAGATGTATTGATTCTATGTATGAAAAGGTGTGATTATATACTTGGATGAAGGATTACTATTATGATGCACTCTAAGTGTTTGATAAAATACCTCTAAGGGATTCTATGCTTAAATATGATGATTTCTCTTATTAAGTGCATATGCTCGCATGTCTCGCATAAACCGATGTTTTCCATGGATTTCTCAAAAGTACAAACAAGGGTTTTTCACGAAAAGACGAATAATGAATGATTCTAAGTAACTCTATGATTTCTCTAAGATCGTTTCACAAGCTCTAAGGATCATACCATGCTCACAAGAAAACTCTATGATAATGCTCTAAGATCGTCTCACAAGCTCCACGGATCACAATGAAATGCTCTAAGATCTCTAAGGTTATGCTCTATGGAAATGCTCTACGGTATTGCTCTATGCTCTATGTCTCTACGGATCATAATGACTCTAAGTAACTCCATGAACTCACAAGAACTCATAAGGCTATGATTATCGATTGACTCACACGGTTACAGTTTTGGTTTCGAATATTATCTCACATATGTTTTCACGGTTTCCATGCTTTAAGGATTGTTCGGATTTCATTCTCCATGCCTTGTATGCTCCATGCCTAACCGCTTTATTGTTCTTAGTTTGTATACACTGAGTATTCCATGCTCAGTCGATATTGTTATGATCGGCAGGTGCTCGGGTTCCATTCGATTTGTGTGGCGACGAACCTTGGGTCGAGGAAGAGTACCGTGACCCGGAGCCTTCCATGGATCACTATCATGACGATGGTGCTCTAGATAGGAGTCGTGACTTCGATTTCTGTTGATCGACCGACTTAGAACTTGTGTCTTTTGTTATGTGAGTGTGGGGTTTGTCCACTCCACTTTTGGGTTTCTCACACATGTATACTTGTTGGTTCTTACTTGAGCCAAGTTATAGGAGTATTCATTTTGCTTCCGCTATGTTTAGTATTTTATTTTCCGCTGTTCATTGTATTTCGTTTCCGTTATGTATATTCAGGTACTCTGACAGGTTTCCACGTGTGCCTTATGTATCATACTGGAGGTATGGTACGGCGGTCACGAGTCAACTTACCCTTAACTCCTAGGGGGTATTTTGGGTCGCGACAGACTTGGTATCAGAGCTAGTTATGTCTAATGACAGACTTAGTTAGGTCACTCAGGCTTGGTCTAAGCGGAAGTAATTCCTATGAGTTGAACTTAGAACTCAGAAGGACTCAGTTGTCTTAGGCTTGTTACCACGACATAACCGGTATCAAGTGAATCCTTAGGTCAGTATAGGATCCGAGATTGATGTGGTCCTATGCGAGGTTCTAGTATAGGCTCTAAAGTATAATTATATGATGATGTATATATACCTCGATGTATACTATGTGCGGTATAGCATTTCATGATTATTGAATTGCTATATGATATGTGAGGTTTGGTATCCAGTTAGGCTCATGTTTTGCCAAATTGATCTCAGGATTCGATATCATGAGGCGTGGCAATCGGGGTCGAGGTTACCATACTCGGAGGGCCGAGAGTGAAGTTCCGAGAGAAGAGGAACCGTTGTACTTCACGAATGCGATGGACTCCATAGCCGAGACTTTAGCATTGTTGGCAGCAAGGCCTATGCCTACCCCACCGTCCACGCCTGTGCCTACACCGGTGCATCACACCGCGGGGCTCGAAGCTTTTAGGAGACTGCGGCCTCCTACATTCTATGGCACTCTGGACCCCATGGTGGCCGAGTCTTGGATTATGCAGCTGGAGAAGACCTTCCGGGCTCTCCGTTGTACCGATGAGCAAAGGGTAGAATGGGCTTCCTTCGTGATGGAAGGTGAAGCCGAACACTGGTGGAGAGCTGCCCAAAGGCAGAGAGATGTTGCTAAGGCAGGTGTGCCCTGGACTTGGGCGGAGTTCTTAGAGACCTTCAGGGAACAGTACTTTCCCAGGTTTATTCGGGAACAAAAGGCGAGAGAGTTTATGCTTTTGGAGCAAGGGTCGATGAGCGTAGCCGAGTATGAGGCTAAGTTCACCGAGTTGTCTAGGTTTGCTCCGCACTTGGTGGCTACTGAAGACCTACAGGTCAGGAAGTTTGAGATGGGCTTGAAGCCTTTCATCCGAGATCTGGTGTCCATTCTCCAGGTAGAGTCTTGGAGAGAGATAGTAGGGAAGGCAAAGATCGCCGAAAAGAATGCGGAAGACTTCGTGAGAAGAAGAGACAGTGGCTTCGGGAAGAACATGTCTCGGGGTCAGACGAGTAGTTCTTCAGAGAAGAGGACTAGGACTGCACCGTACCAGTTCTCCCAGCCGATTTCGGCTCAGAGACCTTCTTTTGCGCCTCAGGCACCGCGTCCTACGACATCGCAAGCTACGAGGGTTATGCCTCCGGCTTCCTCCGCATCGCAGACATTTGAGGAGTGCGCCGAATGTGGTCGTCGGCATAAGACTGGAGATTGCCGAAGAATGTCAGGTGGATGCTTCCACTGTGGCGAGATGGGCCATATGATTCGAGATTGTCCGCGCAAGCAGTCACAGTCTGGATCACAGGGAGTTCGGCCTCCAGGCAGGCAGAATTTACTTCAGGGGTCTTCATCTCAGGCCTCTAGATCCTTGCAGCCTACCCAGCAGCCTCGTCAGGCAAACCAGGGCAGAGTCTTTGCCATGACTGATAGAGACGCACAGGCATCTGATGATGTTGTGCAAGGTACGCGCGAACTAGTCTTTGTCAAAGTTCTAATATTGCCATGATATATTCGTATCCATATATGTCCTATGTGGTGTTTTGCGATGTTTGTATCTATATGTACAGTTGTGTTATAACTGGGATGATTCAAATTCTCAGGTTCGTTGCTCGTAAATGAATGTTTGGCAAGAGTGTTGATAGACACAGGATCCACTCACTCGTTCGTTTAACCAAGCTTTGCCAAAGGCTTTACGTCCGAGCCAAGCAAGTTACCTAGGGAGTTGTCCATTTCAACTCCATTGGGAAAATCTATTGAGACAGATAAAGTGTATCCGGATAGTGTTGTACAAGTCATGCAGCACGAGTTGCCAGTCGACTTGATCCTTCTGGGAATTCAGGATTGGGATTTCGATGTCATCCTAGGTATGGATTGGCTCTCAACTCACCATGGACACGTGGCGTGTTTCGAGAAGGTGGTGCATTTTAAACCCGTGGGGTTAAAGCCGTTTCATTTCAGGGGACTTCAGAGAAGAGACATTGCCCGCTTTGCAACTCTTAGTCTCGAGGGTGTAGAAGTGCGAGACTCCACACCCATTCCAGTGGTATGTGAGTATATGGATGTTTTTCCGGAAACCTTGCCGGGATTGCCTCCCGATCGTGCAATCGAGTTTGCGATTGAGCTAGCTCCAGGCACAGTTCCGATTTCGAGAGCTCCGTATAGGATGGCCCCTATTGAGCTTAAGGAGTTAAAAGAGCAGTTAGAAGAATTGCAAGGCCTTGGTTTTATCCGGCCAAGTGTTTCACCTTGGGGAGCTCCGGTTCTCTTCGTGAAGAAGAAGGATGGATCAATGCGTATGTGTATTGATTACAGGCAATTGAACAAGGTCACGATCAAGAATCGTTATCCATTGCCTCGGATAGACGACTTGTTTGACCAATTAAAAGGGTGCGCAGTTTTTCTCCAAGATTGACCTTCGATCTGGTTATCATCAGTTGAAGATCAAGAAAGAGGACATTCCGAAGACAGCATTCCGAACTCGATACGGTCATTACGAGTTTTGGTCATGTCTTTTGGACTGACTACGCACCGGCAGCATTCATGGATTTGATGAATCGGGTGTTCAGATCGTCTCTCGATCAATGTGTGATCGTGTTCGTAGATGATATCCTTGTGTATTCACAGTCACAGGAGGATCACACGAGAGATCTCTGTCTGGTGTTGCAGACACTTCGAGAGTATAGTCTGTATGCTAAGTTGAGCAAGTGTGAATTCTGGCTGAACAAGGTGTCTTTTCTTGGACACGTGGTATCTGCTGAAGGTATTTCAGTTGATCCTGCAAAGATTGAAGCGGTGATGAATTGGGAAAGACCGAAGAGTGTCACCGAGATCCGTAGTTTTCTTGGGTTGGCAGGATATTACAGAAGGTTTGTGGAAGGATTTTCAAGTTTAGCAGCTCCACTTACCTATCTCACACGGAAGAACACGAGGTTCACTTGGAGTGATAAGTGCGAGGCTAGTTTCTTGGAGTTGAGAAAGAAGCTTACTTCGGCTCCTGTTCTTACAGTTCCATCTGGGAGCGGTGGTTTCGAAGTCTATAGTGATGCTTCACTAGTGGGACTTGGATGTGTTTTGATGCAGCATAAACAGGTGGTCGCCTATGCTTCTCGTCAGCTGAAGGGGCATGAGCAAAACTACCCCACACATGACTTAGAGCTCGCTGCAGTCATCTTTGCACTGAAACTTTGGCGTCACTACCTCTACGGAGAAGAGTTCGTGGTGTTCACAGACCACAAGAGCTTGAAGTATCTTTTCCTCCAGAAGGAGTTGAATATGAGGCAGCATCGTTGGATGGAGTTCATGAAGGACTACGACTGTTCCATCCAGTACCACCCGGGTAAGGCTAACGTGGTAGCCGATGCTCTTAGCAGAAAACCTTACGGAGTTATGGCTCAATTGAGAGTGCAAGAGTGGAAGTTATTATGTAGAGCCCCAGACTTTTCCATGCTTAATACATGACACTTCCGTTGTCATCTTGCCTTTTTAGAGGTATGATTAATAAATGAGGAAGAATTTGGAAATTTTGAAATGTCAGAATTGTTCCTCTTCGAAGTACGACACAACGCAAATTGCAATCGGGTCAAAATCGGACGAACGAGTCAAAAGATATGGCCAACACAGTCCTGTACCTGTAGAAAACTATACGTGTGGAACTTTTCTTCTACCCAGCGGCCGGGAGCACAATGTAGATGGAGCATTAGCATCCCTCATTACCTGTGCGACATAAACGTCGGCTGAGCAGGACAACTCAATGAGTCCAAACTACTAACCACAGTCCATAGCCTAGCAATCAATTCACAATTAGTAACGTAGGAGAGAGTTAGTATAAATAGTCAGAAAGAAAACACTATATATTTCATGCTTTCATTCACATAACAGTCGGGAAAAACGTTTTGAAACATCATCGTGGCACTTGACGCGACTTAAAACACTCTTTCCGTGCTTGAAAACTTGACTTATCGTGTTTTCGGCTGCTGTCCTTGTTGTATCATGCGTGTCATGCTTGTCATGTCGTGTCATGCTTGCTTGGAATGAAATGCACTTGTGAGGGAGGTGAGACCCCTCTTATGCAACTTGTGAGGGAAGGTGGTGTGAAACCCCTTCTTATGCAATGCACGTGTCATGCTTGTCATGCGTTTCATGTCATGTATCATGCTTGCTTGCTTTCTTGGAACCACGAGCACGACATGTAGTCCACGAGTAGGGTTTTAAGCATTAAACACCGTGTTTTGTTTTCAAGGTTTTATTCCCAATTCACGAACACTATGACAAGGCCAAACGGAAGGGTTGGTAAATAGAGGTAGGGAATATCTTACTATATGTTTTGCCTCGCTCTTTGACACGAACAAGAACGCCCCAAGCATGCATGTTAAATTCAATGCATTTCGTTAAAGAGAGGTCTCCCCTCCCTCACAAGTTATTTCTCATTTAGGAAGAGGGGCCTCCCCTCCCTCACAAGTAGTTTTTGTAAGGAGGGGAGATTGTGACGCCCCAGAATTTTAATATAATAAAATTATACGTTTATGGGTCCATAATAGAGGTTAATTAGTTACTTATTCGTTAAATTGGTAAAAGTGGGTCTTGTTCGGGATTGGATTGTACTAGTAAAATTTCAGTGTTTTTCTTCAAAAATTATGCACAATGTGCGGGTCAAATATCTGGACGATCACCTATCATTCCAGTTGCATCGCGTATCGATTCACGAGATCGCGGGGGTCCTAATGTAAGAAATGGAGAAAACTAGGAAATTTCAGATTTTTCAGAATTTAGTGGGACTAGATAATTGTTGGGGATTCTAATAGAAATCCGTGCGGCTAGTACCACAGTGTGCCGGTCGGCCGTGAGAATGACCGTCTGTCGTTTCGGTAGTTAATCATCTCAAACGAAGAAACGGCAGCATGTTTGATGTCTAAAATCAGAAAATTAGTGGGTTTTACAATTTTCTTCTGGACTAAAGTGCAGCTATCAAAACTCAGTATTTTTCCCCGAAATTTTTACAGTAGGTGTCGAACTGCCCCAAGTTCGATCACCTGAAGTTTTGTCATGATCGGGTGTCATATATCAGGGTTTTGAAGGGTATATGTGTGGAAAAGTGGGAAAATCCTGTCAACGGTCAAAGTAGTTGACTTAGTCAACTACCACTTTCCACACCAAATGATTCATGTGCTTTTGCACATGATCTAAACCCCTTTAAGGCCTATATAAAGGGGGGCAACCCCTCATTTAGGCTCGTGCAAAAGAAAATAGTAAACCCATTTTTGCTGTCTGTGGGTTTTAGAGACAGAAAGTGAGGAGAGAGAAAGGAAGAGATAGAAAGACGAGACAGAAAGGAAGAAAGAGAAAAGAAAAGGAAGGTCCCCTTGGGTTTTTTGACGCCCCCGATGCATTGGAGGCGTTCGATTTCTTCCCCGGTGTCTCGATTTACGTGTAGTGAGAGAAACAGAGAAATCTAAAGAGAGAAAGTAAAGGTTTGAGGGCAAGGAGCTTCACCTTGGGGTTGATCATCCTCCCGAGCGCTTTGGTGGTGTCCGTTTTGGTCCTAGATGACTCGAAGTGCATGACAGAGGTAAAATCCCTCTCTATCTTCTCTTTTTCCTTATTTATACTATATTTTATGTGGAATGTCATATTTAATTAATGACATGAATGGAAAAGGGTCTGAGACCCCGTGGATGTGTTATGGGAAGGTGGTTGTGCGTGGAAAATGAGTAGAGAGGTGCAGCCCTTGGTCTCGGGTCTCAAAACCCCAGATTTAGACTCACTGTCTAAAAGGTGTGGATGGAAAATGTATAACCCCAGAACTTTTGCTCATGTCTTGGAATGTGTGCCAAGGCATGATACCTTGTAATCCCAAAATTTCATGAAATGAGAATTTGATACTTCGATGGAATTGTGTCAAGAATGCTATAATTAATTAGATAAATTATTCAATAAAGCCTATAGCTTTAAAAGTGTCCTAGGCATGTTTAGAAGATGTTAGAATAGAAGTAGAACAGGTCCAAATAGTAAGAATGGGTGAAAAATGGTCTCAGTATAAAAAATTGCAGAGCACCGATTGCTCGGTCCATGGAGCGATCGATCGGTCCACAACCGATCGATCGGAGGCTATCGACTTGTTGAAAATTTTGTATGGGTAAATTTTCCAGAGAGCTTGTTTTGACTGAGAGCTCGGTCATATCACCGGTCGCTCGGTGGCTAACCGATCGATCGGTCATAACCACCGATCGCTCGGTCTTCGTATTTTTGCAGAAATTTTAGTAAGGGTGTTTTAGTCTTTTGGGCGATTCACTCATGCCTTAAAGGCTTTGCCCGAGCCTTGAGGGCTTCATTCACAACACTTAGAGTATTTTGAGAATTAGAGAAAGAGGAGAAGGGTTTCTAAACCTAGGGTTTGCTTTTGGAGAGAAATCAAGGGGTTTAAGAACCCAGACTCACTCGAGCTCGTTTTCCTTCAAGTTCTTGGTTCCAGCTCGTGAGGAGCACTTTCCCCAAGCTAGGGCAGCGACTCACGCACGTTTTTCCAAGGAGTTTCTTCCCTCATTTTTCAAGGTCAGTACTTTTTACTACCCTCCTAGTTATAGTTTTCCTTTTTCTTTCCCGATTCTTTGTTTTCTTCTCATCTATGAATGTGCCATGAGTTGTGAATGGTGTGAATGGAGAGGGAGGTTGGCGATTGGATGCCGTGTGGAATGTGATGTAGTGAATGGAATGGGAAGGGTATTTTATCAATAACAGCTATACATTTATTGCGAATATTAAGCCACCTAGAAAAGCATGACATAGGCTTAACAAATTATGTACACACCCCTTGTTTGATGAAATGCCAAGGTGAATGAAATGAATTATAAATTAAGGAAATGCATGCTTAATTACGTATGTAACTTGTTAGGACTTATGATAGTGTGAGACCTTGTTTTTCCCTAAATTTCATGAATGTTTATTTCTTTAAAATTTGCGTGTGCTACATATTGTGAAATCTCCAATTGTCATATTTAATTCCAAATGTAAGTATGCACACGATTTCACGAGCACGGCATGCATGACATGATTTACCGAGGCTTTTCAAGAATGAGAATTAGAGGTGGGACATATCCTACGATATGTTTTACCTCGCTTTTGGCAAAAACAAGACTATCATGCATAAGAAGGGTTTCCCTTCCCTCGCAAGTGCATTTAGGAAGAAGGGTCTCCCTTCCCTCACAAGTAGTTTACTTTCCGAGTAAGCATGGAACATGACATGACAAGCATGAACATTTACGAAGAAGGGTCTCCCTTCCCTAACAAGTAGTTTACTTTCCGGATAAGCATGGAACATGACATGACAATCATGAGCATTTAGGAAGAAGGGTTTCCCTTCCCTCACAAGTAGTTTACTTTTCCAAGCAAGCATGGCATGGCATGACACGACATGATACGACAAGACAAGACAGACAAGACAAGTTTTCAAGCACGAAAAAGGGCAATTTACGTCATGTCAAGTGCACGACGTTTTCAAGGATTTTATCAGCTTTTATGAATGCAAGCATGATTATAACTGCTTTACTTTCTTGTGATGATATGAATTATTCCTGTCTTATATATGTGAACTGCTTCTTGTTTCTATACTGCTATGGATTTGCTATGACTGTTGGTTAGCATTGGTACCCGCTGAGTATTCCATGCTCAGCCGTACTTCTTATATCGGCAGGTGATAGCGGAGCGGCTGCTCCTTTTGATATCTGTGCTCCTAGCCCTTGCGTGGAGGAGGAGTACGTCGAGGAACCTGTAGAGGAACCTCCGGTAGCGGGTTATTATTAGGGGTGGTAGATTCTGAGTGAACAACTGTGGGTGAGTTGAGAGATAATTGTTCATGTATTTTTGGCTGGCCTGTCCGCACTTTCTTTTGTGTATCTTTTCTGTAAACTTGGATCACATATGTATACATAGAGGTTTAGTTAAGTCTTCCGCTATGCTATGATAGAGTATGTTTCCACTATTTATATCCTCTTTGTATATGCTTTGTGGGTTTTTGCAGGATGGTTTGTCAAGCAGGTCATGCAAGTCATGATTAGTCGTCCAAAGTTCACTCTAACTCCTCGGGTGGGTTTTGGGTCGCGATAGAAGTGGTACAGAGCTTAGGCTTTAGGTCTTTAGGGTCACTTAGAGTCTATACCATGGCTTGACAAGAGCCTATGTCGGGAAACAAGTTAGAAAGGAAGTTGCCAAGGATAGTGAAGACTTTTCTCTCACTAGCCATGGTGCTGTTACATTCAAGGGAAGACTTTGTGTCCCAGCCAATGCGGATCTTCGGAGGGAGATTATGGATGAAGCACACCGTTTGAAGTACACAGTGCATCCTGGGGGTACAAAGATGTACCGGAACCTCAAGAGTTACTTTTGATGGCAGAATATAAAGAGGGATGTTGTGGAGTATGTGGCACGGTGCTTGGTGTGCCAGCAGGTGAAGGCAGAACAATTGAGGCTGGCGGGTCTATTACAGTCTCTCCCTATTCCCGAGTGGAAATGGGAGAACATCTCCATGGACTTCATCATTGTCTTGCCAAAAACGGTAAGAAGCTCAGATGCGATTTGGGTTGTGGTGGATCGTTTAACAAAGTCCATGCACTTCTTACCCTACCGGACTACTTTCAACTCTAGCCAGTTGGCCACACTGTATATCAAGGAAGTGGTACGGTTGCATGGGGTGCTAGTCAGTGTTGTGTCAGATCGGGATTCAAGATTCACGTCAAGATTCTGGAAAAGTTTTCAGGAAGCTATGGGTTCCCGACTTGATTTCAGCACCGCCTTTCATCCACAAACGGATGGACAAACTGAGAGGGTGAACCAAGTCATCGAAGACATGCTTCGAGCTTGTATGCTGGATTTCAAAGGCAGTTGGGTAGAGCACTTGCCTTTGGTTGAATTCACCTATAACAATAGCTATCAGGAGAGCATCCAAATGGCACCATTTGAGGCCTTATATGGGTGAAGCTACAGGTCTCCTCTCTATTGGGATGAGGTAGGAGAGAGGAAGGTATTGGGTCTAGAGTTGATCGAGCAAACTGCTAGTACAGTCAAGATCATCCGGGATCGGTTGAAAGCCACTCAAGATCATCAAAAGAGCTATGCAGACACGCGCCGTAGGGACTTCAAATTCCAGGTTGGGGATCAAGTCTTTGTGAAGGTATCTCCTAGCAAAGGGATTATGAGATTTAGCATGCGAGGAAAGCTTAGTCCTCGGTATGTTGGACTGTTTGAGATTATCATGAGAGTTGGTGAAGTTGCTTACAGAGTAGCTCTTCCGCCTCACATGGCCGCGGTTCACAACGTTTTCCACGTGTCTATGCTTCGGAAGTACATTGCGGACCCTTCACATGTTAGAGTTGGAACCGTTGGAAATTTGAGAGGATCTCACTTTGGTTGAGAAGCCGGTTCACATTTTGGATTGGAAAGATCAAGTCCTTCGTAACAAGACGATTCCGTTGGTTCTTGTATAGTGGCAACATCATGCTCGAGAAGAGGCTACATGGCAATATGAGGCTGAAGTCAAAGCGAAGTACCTAGAATTGTTTGAATGAATTTTGTATAGGTTTGCTATATGACTTGTGATTTTGTTTTGGTTTGTAATGCATGTATAGTCCAAATTTCGAGGACAAAATTTTTGTAAGGGGGGAGGATGTAGAACCCCGGAACTTTTTCTCATGTCTTGGAATGTGTGCCAAGGTATGATACCTTGTAATCCCAAAATTTTATGAAATGAGAATTTGAAACTTCGATGGAATTGTGTCAAGAATGCTATAATCAATTAGATAAATTATTCAATAAAGCCTATAAGCTTTAAAGAGATCTTAGTCAAGTTTAGAAGATGTTAGAATAGAAGTAGAATGGGTCCAAATAGTAGGAATGGGTGAAAAATGGTCTCAGTATAGAAAATTACAGAGCACCGATCGCTCGATCCATGGAGCGATCGATCAGTCCACAACCGATCGATCGGAGGCTATCGATTGGTTGAAAATTTCATATGGGAAAATTTTTCAGAGAGCTTGTTTTTGACCGAGAGCTTGGTCATATCACCTGTCGCACGGTGGACAACCAATTCATCGGTCATAACCACCGATCGCTCAGTCTTCGCATTTTTTCAGAAATTTCGGTAAGGGTGTTTTAGTCTTTTGGGCGATTCACTCATGCCTTAAAGGCTTTGCCCGAAACTTGAGGGCTTCATTCACACACTTAGAGTATTTTGAGAGTTAGAGAAAGAGGAGAAGGGTTTCTAAACCTAGGGTTTGCTTTTGGGGAGAAATCAAGGGGGTTTCAAGAACCCTAGATCACTCAAGCTCGTTTTCCTTCAAGTTCTCGGTTCAAGCTCGTGAGGAGCACTTTCCCCAAGCTAGGGCAGCGACTCACGCACGTTTTTGCAAGGATTTTCTTCCCTAATTTGTCAAGGCCGGTACTTTTTACTACCCTCCTAGTTATAGTTTCCCTTTTTCTTTCCCTATTCTTTGTTTTCTTCTCATCTATGAATGTGCCATGAGTTGTGAATGGTGTGAATGGAGAGGGAGGTTGGCGATTGGATGCCGTGTGGAATGTGATGTAGTGAATGGAATGGGAAGGGTATTTTATCAATAATAAATGCACATGTATTGTGAATATTAAGCCACCTAGAAAAGCATGACATAGGCTTAACAAATAATGTACACACCCCATGTTTGATGAAATGCCAAGGTGAATGAAATGAATTATAAATTAAGGAAATGTATGCTTAACTACATATGTAACTTGTTAAGACTTATGATAGTGTGAGACCTTGTTTTTCCCTAAATGTCATGAATGTTTATTTGTTTAAAATTTGCGATGTGCTACATATTGGGAAATCTCCAAATGTCATATTTAATTCCAAATGTAAGCTTGCACATGATTTCACGGGCACGGCATGCATGACATGATTTACCGAGGCTTTTCAAGAACGAGAATTAGAGGTGGGACATATCCTACAATATTTTTTACCTCGCTTTTGGCAAGAACAAGACTATCATGCATAAAGAAGGGTTTCCCTTCCCTCGCAAGTGCATTTAGGAAGAAGGGTTTCCCTTCCCTTACAAGTAGTTTACTTTCTGAGCAAGCATGGAACATGACATGACAAGCATGAACATTTACGAAGAAGGGTCTCCCTTCCCTCACAAGTAGTTTACTTTGTGAGCAAGCATGGAACATGACATGACAAGCATGAGCATTTTGGAAGAAGGGTCTCCCTTCCTTGACAAGTAGTTTACTTTCCGGGCAAGGATGGAGCCTGACATGACAAGCAAGAGCATTTAGGAAGAAGGGCTTCCCTTCCCTCACAAGTAGTTTACTTTTCTAAGCAAGCATGACATGGCATGACACGACATGATACGACAAGACAAGACAAGTTTTCAAGCCCAAAAAAGGGTAATTTAAGTCAAGTCAAGTACACGACATTTTCAAGGATTTTATTGGCTTTTATGAATGTAAGCATGATTATAACTGCTTTACTTTCTTCTAATGATATGAATTGTTCCTACCTTATATATGTGAACTGCTTCCTATTTCTATACTGCTATGGATTTGCTATAACTGTAGGTTAGCATTGGTTACCCACTGAGTATTCCATGCTCAGCCGTACTTCTTATGTCGGGAGGTGATAGCGGAGCGGCTGCTCCTTTTGATATCTGTGCTCCGAGCCCTTGGGTGGAGGAGTACGTCGAGGAACCGGTGAAGGAACCTCCGGTAGCGGGTTATTATTAGGGGTGATAGATTCTGAGTGAACAGCTGTGGGTGAGTTGAGGGATAATTGTTCATGTATTTTGGGCGGGCCTGTCCACACTTTCTTTTGTGTCTCTTTTGTGTAAACTTTGATCACTTATGTATACATAGAGGTTTGGTTAAGTCTTCCGCTGTGCTATGTTAGAGTATGTTTCCGCTATTTATGTCCTCTTTGTATATGCTCTGTGGGTATTTGCCGGATAGTTTGTCAAGCAGGTCATGCAAGTCATGATTAGTCGTCCAAAGTTCACTCTAACTCTTAGGGTGGGTTTTGGGTCACGACAGAAAAAGGATCGAAAACCCCTAGGTGATATTATGATTTTATGTGGACCTTCGGGGAGCCCAGATTGAGTCCCGAGTAAATTGTATCATCACCCTGGGGTGTTGAAAAGTTGTTTTACAGGTTGTATAAGGCTATAGATACATCCATTGCCTGGAAACGTTCCCTAACAAGACGGTGTGTTACCGGATTTGGTTCACGGGCGTTACGTCCGAGTATTTCAGTTAACCAGGCGAGGCTTGGGTTAATTGGGGTTAACCTATGGTTAGAAAACCTAACCAAGCTTGAAGTATAATCCTCCATGACTGATAGTCGGGAGTGGGTAGATTTGATATCCATAGATCCTCTTTGGCTAGGTCTGGAGTGGTGGTATTATGTGAGTTTTCTGTGATTGATAGTCGAGAGTGGGTGGTTTTGATATCCATAGATCTTCTTTGGCTAGGTCTAGAGTGGTGGTATTATGTAATCCTCTTTGACAGATAGTCGGGAGTGGGTGGATTTGATATCCATAGATCCTCTTTGGCTAGGTCTAGAGTGGTGGTATTATATAATCCTCTGTGACTGATAGTCGGGAGTGGGTGGATTTGATATCCATAGATCCTCTTTGGCTAGGTCTGGAGTGGTGGTGTTATGTAATCCTCTGTGACTGATAGTCGGGAGTGGGTGAATTTGATATCCATAGATCCTCTTTGGCTAGGTCTGGAGTGGTGAGGTATATTAGTCCTCCGGGACTAATAGTCGAGAGTGGGTGGATTTGATGTCCATAGATCCTTTTTGACTAGGACAGTTAAAGTGATGGTTGTACTATTTGAAAGAGATGTCATGAGGACAAGGTTCTCACTATGGCTGAGTCAGATAATTGTATGATCTTGTATTGAGTCTAAAGGCTCAAGGTATGATTTGAATGGGCTTAAGCCCGATCAATTGATAGCTGAGTCTGTGAACTCAGGGATAAAAGTTGTATGCGGATGAAGGGCTGGTCGATCGATTCTATGGACTCAAGAATAAAGAGTGAGCGGTTATCTAGATTCGGTAACCTAGTGTTGTGAACATAGTTGATATTGGATGAATTTGACAATGGAAAATATTTGGAGGTTAGGAACCTCGGTTAAAGTAAAATAACTCTGGGTGACCTCAGGTCACGATTTACGATATTATTTACTATTGTAATATAGAAATTGAGCGGTATTATTATATCTTTCTGATGTGTATTACTAGGTGGAAAATAGTCTAGATGGATTGTGGATTTTCCTGGGCTCTATGGCTCACTCCTCTCATTTGATATTTCAGATTCTGAAGCAGGTAGCTTGATAGAGTTTGGAAAGTGTTCCAACGCAGTTGTGAGGTATCGTATTTGCTTATGATGGGTTATTGTGATGTCCAATTTTATTACTTATGTAAGTTCTTAAGAAAAGTTGAAAAATTCTCGTATTTTTGCAGGTAAAGTCTTTCACATGAGCGGTTATGACAAACGAGCATGAGTCTCGGAACTTATTTTCCTAGGCGCGGGTTCGGGGCGTCACAAGTAGTACCCATAAAGATTGATGGTCCCAGCCTCTTGAACTTTTCTAATCGGGTCACATTCCCATGCTCTGGGATGGTAGCGATGGGAATACGGTTACCATTTTCGCTCATATTTTGAGTCTGTTGATGCTATATCAGATTAGCCAAGGCAGCAATAGCCTCATAGGCTCCAGCTATTGTACCCTCAGGTTCTCATCTGGGTGGCATCGTTCTTCCTATCACGAAAACAACAACGCTTTACTATTTCGCAATAGGGATATCCAAAAATATAATTCATCAAAAGATCATCCAAAATATATCACTCATCTATCCTTAATCCTCTTCTAGTCTGGTTAGACTATTTCTTACACTCTCTTGGAGATGATCTATCTCTCTAGTGTTCACTCCTATCATCTACCCAAAGTTTCAAATCGTTGTTTGATTCAAAACCAAGAGTGTATCGATTACGATTTGTTATGATGGTTATTGCTTTTAGCTCTAATACCAACTGTGAAGCCCTGAACCTGTGCTTAGGGAAAAAAGTTTCGAGACGCGTGCTTATTCGTCATAACCACACATGCGGAAGACTTTACCCGTGAAAATATGAGAATTTTTCTACTTTTCTTATGAGCTTATATAATCAATAACAACTGGTTATCACAATAACCCATCATAAGTAAATACGTTACCTCACTGGCTACAATAGCCTTTACTTTTGGCGCTTGAACTGCGCCGGAACACTTTCCAGACTCTATCAAGCTACCTGCTTCAGAATCTGAAACATCAAAAGAAAGGAGTTAGCCATAGAGTCCAACAAAATCCACAATTCATCTAGGCTATTTTCTACCTAGTAATACACATCAGAATGATATAATAATAGCACTCAATTTCTATATTACAATAGTAAATGATATTGTAAATCATGACCCGAGGTCACCCAAAGTTATTTCACCTTAACTGAGGTTCCCAACCCCCAAATATTTTCATTGTCAAATTCATCCAATATCAACTATGTCCACAACACCAGGTTGCCGATTCCAGATAACCGCTCACACTCTATTCTAGACTCCACATACTTGATCGACCAGGCCTTCATCCGCATACAACTTCTACCCCTGAGTTCATAGACTCAGCTATCAATCGATCGGGCCCATACCCATTCAAATCATACCTTGAGCCTTTAGACTCAATACAAGATCATACAACTATCTGACTCGACCACAGTGAGAACCTTGTCCTCACGACATCTCTTTCAAATAGTACAACCATTGTTTTCCCTAACCTAGTCAAAGAGGATCTATGGACATAAAATCCACCCAATCCTGACTATCAGTCACGGAGGACTAACATAACTCACCACTCCAGACCTAGCGAAAGAGGATCTATGGATAATACTCTACCCACTCTCGACAATCAGTCACATACCTCGCCAAAAAGGATCTATGGACATTATTCCACCCACGGTGCTGCCCAAGCAGTATTCAAGAATTCTATGCCCAAGATGACTTGGAAGTCATCTAGATGAATCGCCATGAAGTGGTCTTCCTGGACCAACTTGACACTTATATCGAAACCGCCTTTGCTATCCCAGCAATGGGCTTTGCCCCGAAGTTGACAGCCAGCTCGCATCCCGTTCCGAGCTTGAGACCAAGCCTCTTTACCATCCTTTTAGCTACAAAGTTGTGGGTCGATCAGTCACCTACCACACCAAAGAGGATCTATGGATATTATTCCACCCACTCCCGACTATCAGTCATAAAGGATTAACATAACCCACCACTCCAGACTTAGCCAAAGAGGATCTATGGATATCAAGTTGACCTACTCCCGACTATTAGTCACAGAGGATTATATAACACCACCACTCCAGACCTAGCCAAAGAGGATCTATGGATAACACTCCATAACACATTCACGGGGTCTCAGACCCTTTATCATTCATTTCATAAATTTAATACGCCATTCCACAGTGAGTCTAAATTTGGGGTTTTTAGACCCAAGACCGAGGGCTACACCCCTCTACTCAATTTCCACGTACATCCACCTTCCCATGACACATCCACTGGATCTCAGACCCTTTTCCATTCATGCCAATAATTAATTACGTCATTTCACATAAAAATATAGCATAATTAAGGGAAAAGAGAAGAGATAGAGAGGGATTTTACCTTTTTCTAGCATTTCGAGGGTCTGCACGGACGATCCGTCGCCGCCAATGCGATCACCACGTCGAAGAACCCCAGGGTAGCATGCATGCAAAGCACACCTCACTTTATCTTTCTCTTGAATTTCTCTCTCTCTCTCTAAAACTCTCGGTGGCTACTGTGTTCGAATGAGAAATGACTTAAGGCATTTGCCTTATATATGATCATGGGTTAAAATCATGCACAATGGTCCTTTCAATGTTTCAGTGTGGCATTTGACTTTCATTGTTTGACTTGGTTTGACCAAGCTTTGACCGGATTTCAATGTTTCACAGAAACGGCCCACGTAACCATACTAAACGATGTCCGATTCTAACAAAACTACAGGTGACCAACCATGGAGTAATTCGACACCTACTATAAAAATTTTAGGAAAAAATACTGAGTTTTGATAGCTGAACTTTCGTCTAGAATAAAACTGCAACACCCACTAATTTCCTGATTTTAGACACAAAACATGCTGCCGTTTCTTTGTTTGAGATGATTAACTGCCGAAACGATAGATGGTCATCCTCACGGCCGACCTGCACGCTGTGGTACCAGCCGCATGGATTTCTATTAGAATCTTCAACAATTTTGGAGTCCCGACTGAATTCTTGAAAATCTGGAATTTCCTGATTTTCTCGATTTCTTACATTTAAGACCTCCGTGGTCTCGCGAAATGATACGCGACAGAACCGAAACAACAAGTGACCGAACTAGGGACAGTCCGACACCTACTGTACTAATTTCAGGGGAAAATGATGAGTTTTGACAGTAAAAAGTAAATCTGGAAGAAAACTGCAAAACCCACTAATTTCCCAGTTTCGGATACAAAACACGTTGTACCAACAACCGCAATGATAGACGATGATTCTTACAACCAATCAGCACACGGTGACATTCTCCATTTTTCATTTCAGTTAGGATCTTCAACAGATATAGAGCCCCACTTAATTTTTGAAAATCTAGAAATTTCTCCTTTTTCTTAATTTTATCACACATAATGACCCCGTGGTCCAGTGAAATGATACCTGATGGAACCGATACGGCAGGGGTGTGTCCCGGCAGTCGACCGGCATACTGTGTATGATTTTCGAGAAAAGATACTGAGATTTCCTCAGTGCACTCCAATCCCAAGCAAAACCCACTTTTTATTAATTTAATAAACACTCAAGTATTTAACCCCAATTAAGGACCAATAAACGTATCATTTTATTATTTAAAAATTTTGGGTTGTTATAATTTTTGGATCAACAAATGAATCTCTATGTCAAGAATTTGCTAAGAATATGCATGAAGAATTTGAAATGAGCATGATGGGAGAATTAACCTTCTTCCTTGGGCTTCAACTTAAGCAAACTAATCAAGGAACCTTTATTAACCAAGCCAAGTATACTAAAGAATTACTTAAGAAGTTTGGCATAAAAAATACAAAAGAAATTGATACTCCTATGAGTCCGTCAACCAAACTTGAAAAAAGATGGAAAAGACAAAAATGTTAATAAGAAAAAGTATAGAGGCATGATAGGAAGTTTGCTATACTTAACAGCAAATAGGTCAAACATTATTTCAATGTCTGTATATGTGTAAGATTCCAATCCGGTCCAAAAGAATCACATATGGTGGCTGTCAAAATGATATTTAGATACTTATTAGGCACTGTAGATGAAAAATCAAATTCGGTGAATCCCAAATCTATGTTTGAGTTGAGAATCTACAAGTTCGAGGGGATGGTAAGGTTTCCCTAATAGTCTATCTACCCTTTTTGATATTTTAACAATAAAGTTATTAAGTTAAGGGATGATGTACTTTAAGTGTGGAAAATCGAAAGCCAAGCAAACCACAACACAAGGATTTTTACGTGGAAACCCTTCCGGGAAAACCCACGGGACCTAGTCCAGCCATGAGAATCCACTAAGACAAAGTAAATAAGAACTTACAAGACTCGAACTTGACTCCTTCGGACTCGGCACTACGATCCTTCAGTTCTTAGTCCTCCACGCCTTGAAAATTCACCACGTACTCTCAAGTCTCCTGATCAACCGTAGCCGCTCGAACTTCTCTTTGTGTCTCGAAAATAGTCCACGATCTTCTGATCGATCTCTGTCAATGACGGCTTCAGAATCCACCGACCAAATCACTCTACCATTTTCCTTCTCGGATCGATCTCCTTTGCAAAGGCTTTGAAATACTCCAGCCAAGGTGTTCTATCCAGAACGGGTTGATGGTTTGATTAAAATCAACACCTAGATGGACTCCTTCAAAGGACAAGTCCAAACAAGCAAAATTGTAGCTTTAGGCTAGCAAACTCTAGGTTGAAGGAAGCTAAACAAGGGGAGGAGAACAATATTATTCCAGAGCTTTTATGAACTCTAGAAGGAGTTAAAAACCCTCTCTATACTCTCCCAAGTTATTCTCCACGAAGTGGAAGGGTTCCCCACTTATAGGGAATCAAAAACCATGTTTAGAGGTTGCTAAAAACCAAAAAGGAAGTTGCCAAAATCATCAAAATAGTAAAAAATCGAATTAGGCATATTTCCCATATTAGGGTCGACCCATGGGGATCATTCGATCGACCGGATGGTGCCTTTTGGTCAACCAGATGGTCCTCCAGGGTCAACCCTCACTTTTCCAACTCTCTGTTGATTTTTGCCATACAAAATGTTCTATAGCTAAGGTCGACCCAAAATGGTCAGGGTCGACCCTGAGGTGCCAACTTAAATTTAAAATTCGTTTTTGGGTCTCATACCCTTCACAAAAGTTGGAGCTCTTTTTGACGCGGTCGTTTTGACATATTATGGAGCAAAATCCAAGCTACAATTTGTGAGATACACCCAAAACAAGCAACCTTGGTTTTTTGAAAAAATTCAGATTTTAAAACAAGTTTTGCACTGTTTATCTCATCACCTAGGGTCCGTATGGTTAGTCTAGGTCACCTACCACCTAAGGCATTATGTTAGGATAATTCTAAGTTAAATCCCACCTATGGTAGTATGGTATCTAGGTCACTTACCATGCTATGAAGGAAATGATCAACCCGATTCTTCAACGGTCTTCAACTTCACTTGTTCGTGAATGCTTGACGACAACGACACAAGATACACACATAGACATCTAGACTCACTTGTTTTGACATCGAAATATGCCAATATAAAAAACATGGACTTTACAATCTCCCCCTTTGGCAATTCCGTGGCAAAACCAAACTGAAGTACATGACTTGACCCAAACACATCAAAATGGTGAATTAGGACATTACATAACTCCAACAGTCTTACATGACATCAATTGACAAATCATCTTAAATCAATACACTGAAGCTCTTGTCAAGCAAATTTATCTACTGCAACCTTGCACCTGCACATGCTCAAAAACAAAATACCTAGTGAAACATGTGTGGAATATGAAAATAAGTAATCACAGGTCAAGCAAGGAATGTACTGAACTAGGGAAATATTAAATATTACCCTAACATTCTCCCCCTTTTTGCCACAATTGCCAAAGGAAGGCAGGAAGCCAATATTCCGAAAAATATACCAATTAAACAAAAGTGAAATATCAAGGCAACGACAGTACAACCAATCCAATGCAGACAATGAGGGGACTAAAAAGCGGGGAACAAGATAGAAATATAAAGCACAAACTCCCCCTCAACTACTCAAGCACAAAGTCCCCCTCAACAACTCTCCCTGATCTTCTCCCCCTAAGATCAAGGATACCACCAAAAATAGGGCACTTATGCTAGAAAGGCCCATGCCAAATAAAAAGGAAACACACAAAAAATATCATGTGCCACACAAACATGCATCAAAAGCATTCCAAGCAGTAGTAATTTAAAATTACAAATCTAATGAAGAACATGATTAGTTAGACCGACTGAGGATACACATCTAACTAAATCTCACGGAATGCTAAAGCATAGCTAGTTCAGTTAATCACATTTAGCGAACAGTTCAAAAGTGAAGCAATATGTGTGAAGTGGTAGTCTGACAAGATACTGGATCAAGGTTTCTTTTCCTTTCCACGGATATGATATTAACCACTAAGGGGACTCCCGAAGATATACATCATAGAAGTCAAACTTATTTAGATCCAGATATGCTGATATTTTACATTTTAGTGCTCCTTTTTCCATTTTATTTGACTCATATTTTTTTTTTCTTTTACTTTTGGTCAAGTACCTCCAAACATTGTAAGATTTATTTTGATGTTCTTTATCTGAACATATCTTTTCATGCAATGATAGCTTTCACACTATCTAGGTAGGTAGTCCTGGCTATTAGCAGCAGGGGCTTTCACTCTAGTGACCAGTCCGCCTAGGTAGCCATTTCATACTGTTTGCATCTAATAGTGACTTTCACACTATCCTAGTAGGTAGCCCTTTTCATTGCAACAATTTTAGCTCATGGAGGATACACAAATTGGGGATGACTAACAAATATTATCATTCTAGATTGGTCATCCAAGGTCACACTATTGGGATAAGCCATACACCTATAGATTAGAAAATAGACCTCTTAATAGAATCAGTTAGAGTGCATGTGAAATTTGTGAAGCATACACACATGAATAAGTCTCTAACTGCTCAAGATAAAACCGGTCTAATTTTCAGCCTAACCAAGAGACTATGAAGGTGATATATCCTCAATCAGCAACAAACTCATGTTCAACCCTGGACAAGTATAGAAATAAGGATCACACAAGGAATGCAGATCATGCAAGTCTAGCAAGGGCAACAAGAAAATTTTTTTTTGAATTTTATGATTTTTTTCAAAATAAATAAAGTAGAAAAACATACCAAAGCAAATAAACACTAGTAAAAAAGAAAGACTACTAGTATACACAAATAGCATAGCACTAGGACAAGATATATCAATACAAGCACACCCTAGGCTATGACAGGCACGGGCTAAGTGAAGCCCTTCAGGTGTTCCTTTCTCACCAAAATGGTTTTAGAAGTTTGATTGACCATTTGGTCTTTAACCATTTTAGTTGAGGTAGGTATGACCTTTTGCTTCTTCCTCCTGTTCCTCCTTTTCCAGGGTTGAGTCCTAGAATTATGACGGGCATTATGGTTCTCCCTGTTACCTCCTCTATATCTAGCATAAAGAGTGTCACGACCATGCCACTGTCTAGAATTGTGAGCCATTTTCATCACATCTTCACACAAACTCCTAGACTTCTTCACTAGGACCTCAACTCTCTTTTGAAGATTCCAATTAAAGTTGTTGTGGTTCTCAAAACCAAGATTGGGCATTCTTCGAAGTTTAGGACATCGAGGCTTAATATGACCCTTCACTCCACATTTATGACATGTAGGAATGAATTTCTGAGTTAATGTCGCGACCCAAAATACCCCCTAGGAGTTAAGGGTACCTTGACGCGTGACCGCCGTATCATACCTCCAATATGATACATAAGGCACACGTGGAAACCTGTCAGAGTACCTGAATATACAAAGCGGAAATGAAATACAATGCACAGCGGAAAACAAAATACTAAACGTAGCGGAAGCAAAATGAATACTCCTATAACTTGGCTCAAGTAAGAACCAACAAGTGTACATGCGTGAGAAACACAAAAGTGGAGTGGACAAACCCCACACTCACATAACAAAAGACACAAGTTCTAAGCCGGTCGATCAACAGAAATCGAAGTCACGACTCCTATCTAAAGCACCATCGTCATGATAGTGATCCATGGAAGGCTCCGGGTCACGGTACTCTTCCTCGACCCAAGGTTCGTCGCCACACAAATCGAATGGAACCCGAGCACCTGCCGATCATAACAATATCGACTGAGCATGGAATACTCAGTGTATACAAACTAATAACAATAAAGTGGTTAGGCATGGAGCATACAAGACATGGAGAATGAAATCCGTAAATTCCTTAAAGCATGGAAACCGTGAAAACGTATGTGAGATAATAAAACTGTAACCGTGTGAGTCAATCGATAATCATAACCTTATGAGTTCTTGTGAGTTCATGGAGTTACTTAGAGTCATTATGATCCGTAGAGACATAGAGCATAGAGCAATAACCTTAGAGCATTTCCATAGAGCATAACCTTAGAGATCTTAGAGCATTTCATTGTGATCCGTGGAGCTTGTGAGACGATCTTAGAGCATTATCATAGAGTTTCCTTGTGAGCATGGTATGATCCTTAGAGCTTGTGAAACGATCTTAGAGAAATCATAGAGTTACTTAGAATCATTCATTATTCGTCTTTTCGTGAAAAACCTTTGTTTGTACTTGGAGAAATCCATGGAAACCATCGGTTTATGCGAGACATGCGAGCATATGCACTTAATAAGAGAAATCATCATATTTAAGCATAGAATCCCTTAGAGGTATTTTATCAAACACTTAGAGTGCATCATAATAGTAACCTTCATCCAAGTATATAATCACACCTTTTCATACATAAAATCAATACATAAAGATAGGGCATAGATAAGAAGAATCATAATTAGTAACTAGTAGGATTGCAAGATTGTAGTAGAGTGTATCTACCCTGGGGAAATCAATGAGTTTGACTCCCAATGGCTGGAACAAGCAATAACCTTGTGTTCTTGGTTGAGAATCACCAAGGGAAGTGGAAGAACCTTGATCTTCCACAAGCTTGATCAACAAGTAGTTCCTCTCCTTCTTCTCTCTCTCAAAATCTCCTAAGATAGGGCACAGAGGGTTTCTGAAACCCTAAGGCACGAACTCAGCCTATTTATAGGCAAAGGGTGATGGCCAAAGTCTTAAACACCCTTAATGAAGAAAAACTGCGTCTGACCGATCGATCGGTGGTATGGACCGAGCGATCGGTGGCTTCCGGTCGATCGGTGTTATGACCGAGAGATCGGTCAAAAACACGCTCTCTGGAATTTTTCCTCATACAAAAAAGTTAACCGTGCGACAGCTATCGAGCGATCGGTGGTTGACCGATCGATCGCAGGTAATGACCGAGCGATCAGTGCTCTGTTATGTCTGGACTGTTTTGACTATATCTTTTGACTCGCTCGTCGGATTTCGACGATTCAACTTGCGTTGGATCCGTCTTTCGAAAACGAACATTTCTGACGTTTCGGAATTTCCGATTTCTCCCTTATTTATTAATTAGACTACAAAAATGGCCAATTAGCTACGAAGGTGCTATTTATTAAGGATGAAAAAGTCTGGGGTGCTACATTCTCCCCCCCTTACAAAAATTTCATCCTCGAAATTTGGACGATACATACATGCGTAAAACTATAACAAAATACAAGGGAAATGCCAAGGCCTTAAACAAATAAATGGGGGTACGTTTCTCGTACTTCAGCTTCTCGCTCCCATGTAGCCTCTTCCTTGGAATGATGCTGCCACTTCACTAGGACTAAAGGGATAGTCTTGGTTCGCAACACTTGATCTCGACGATCCAGAATCTGAACTGGTTGTTCAACCAAACGTAAGATCCTCTCGAATCTCAACAGGATCAAGAGCGACGACGTGGGACGGATCCGAAATGTATTTTCTAAGCATAGAGACGTGAAATACATTATGGACCGCTGCCATGTGAGGCGGTAGTGCTACCCTGTAAGCCACTTCACCAACCCTTGTGACGATCTCAAATGGTCCCACGTACCTAGGACTGAGCTTTCCCTTCTTCCCGAATCGCATGATTCCCCGACTCGGTGAAATCTTCACAAAGACCCGATCCCCAACTCGGAACTCTAAATCTCTACGGCGTATATCCGCATAGCTCTTCTGCCTATCCTGAGCACTTTTCAATCGCTCCCGGATAATTTTGACCCTTTCTGCGGTCCGCTCTATCAACTCGGGACCAAGAATTTTCCTCTCACCAACTTCATCCCAGTATAGCGGTGATCGACAACTCCGACCATACAGAGCTTCAAAAGGTGCCATCTGGATGCTTGCCTGATAGCTATTGTTGTAGCCAAACTCAACCAACGGCAATTGTTCCTCCCAACTACCCTGAAAATCCAGCATACAAGCTCGGAGCATATCCTCCACTACTTGATTCACCCTCTCCGTTTGTCCATCGGTCTGAGGATGGAAGGCGGTACTGAATTCTAAACGAGAACCCATAGCATCCTGGAAAGTTTTCCAAAACCTGGAAGTAAACCGAGGATCTCGATCAGACACGATAGAAACTGGCACACCGTGCAGTCGAACCACCTCCTTAACATACAGGGCTACCAACTGATTTGCATTGAAAGTAGTTCGGTACGGAATAAAATGTGCAGACTTAGTCAACCTGTCCACAATCACCCAAATAGCATCGGAGCCCTTCGCCGTTCGCGGCAAACCCACAATGAAATCCATCGAGATGTTCTCCCATTTCCACTCCGGAATAGGAAGGGACTGCAAAAGACCTGCCGGCCTTTGATGTTCGGCTTTTACCTGCTGGCAAATCAAACATCTGGCGACGTACTCAGCGACTTCCCTCTTCATGTTTCTCCACCAGTAGTGCTTCTTGAGATTCTGGTACATCTTAGTACCTCCCGGATGTACCGTGTACTTTGATCGGTGAGCTTCATTCAAAATTTCATCCCTCAAAACTGTGTCGGCGGGAACACACAACCTGCCTTTAAATGTGATAGCACCATCATCATTTAAAGCGAACTCCTGATTGCCGTTACTCACCGACTTGTCTCGGTAAGCAAGCAACTCAACATCCAAATTCTGTAACTCCTTGATCTGACTCAAGATCTGTGGCCTAACCACCACATTGGACATTATCGGCCCATACGTGACATGCCTGAGAGTAGTGTCCAAATGACACATATCATGTAATAACTTCCACTCTTGCACTCTCAATTGAGCCATAACTCCGTAAGGTTTTCTGCTAAGAGCATCGGCCACCACGTTAGCCTTACCCGGGTGGTACTGGATGGAACAGTCGTAGTCCTTCATGAACTCCATCAATGACGCTGCCTCATATTCAACTCCTTCTGGAGGAAAAGATACTTCAAGCTCTTGTGGTCTGTGAACACCACGAATTCTTCTCCGTAGAGGTAGTGACGCCAAAGTTTCAGTGCAAAAATGACCGCAGCGAGCTCTAATTCATGTGTGGGGTAATTCTGCTCATGCTCCTTCAGCTGACGGGAAGCATAGGCGACCACCTTTTTATGCTGCATCAAAACACATCCAAGTCCCACTAGTGAAGCATCACTATAGACTTCGAAACCACCGCTCCCAGATGGAACTGTGAGAACAGGAGCCGAAGTAAGCTTCTTTTTCAACTCCAAGAAACTAGCCTCGCACTTATCACTCCAAGTGAAACTCGTGTTCTTCCGGGTGAGATAGGTAAGCGGAGCTGCTAAACTTGAAAATCCTTCCACAAACCTTCGGTAATATCCTGCCAACCCGAGGAAACTACGAATCTCGGTGACACTCTTCGGCCTTTCCCAATTCATCACCGCTTCAATCTTTGCAGGATCAACTGAAATACCTTCAGCAGATACCACGTGTCCAAGAAAAGACACCTTGTTCAGCCAGAACTCGTACTTGCTCAACTTAGCATACAGACTATGCTCTCGAAGTGTCTGCAAGACCAGACGGAGATCTCTCGTGTGATCCTCCTGTGACTGTGAATACACAAGGATATCATCTACGAACACGATCACACATTGATCGAGAGACGATCTGAACACCCGATTCATCAAATCCATGAATGCTGCCGGCGCGTTAGTCAGTCCAAAAGACATGACCAAAAACTCGTAATGACCGTATCGAGTTCGGAATGCTGTCTTCGGAATGTCCTCTTTCTTGATCTTCAACTGATGATAACCAGATCGAAGGTCAATCTTGGAGAAAAACTGCGCGCCCTTCAATTCGTCAAACAAGTCGTCTATCCGAGGTAATGGATAAAGATTCTTGATCGTGACCTTGTTCAATTGCCTGTAATCAATGCACATACGCATTGATCCATCCTTCTTCTTCACGAAGAGAACCGGAGCTCCCCAAGGTGAAACACTTGGCCGGATAAAACCAAGGCCTTGCAATTCTTCTAACTGCTCTTTTAACTCCTTAAGCTCAATAGGGGCCATCCTATACGGAGCTCTTGAAATCGGAACTGTGCCTGGAGCTAGGTCAATCGCAAACTCGATTGCACGATCGGGAGGCAATCCCGGCAAGGTTTCCGGAAAAACATCCATATACTCACATACCACTGGAATGGGTGTGGAGTCTCGCACTTCTACACCCTCGAGACTAAGAGCTGCAAAGCGGGCAATGTCTCTTCTCTGAAGTCCCCTGAAATGAAACGGCTTTAACCCCACGGGTTTAAAATGCACCACCTTCTCGAAACACGCCACGTGTCCATGGTGAGTTGAGAGCCAATCCATACCTAGGATGATATCGAAATCCCAATCCTGAATTCCCAGAAGGATCAAGTCGACTGGCAACTCGTGCTGCATGACTTGTACAACACTATCCGGATACACTTCATCTGTCTCAATAGATTTTCCCAATGGAGTCGAAATGGACAACTCCCTAGGTAGCTTGCTTGGCTCGAACGTAAAGCCCTTGGCAAAGCTTGGTGAAACGAACGAGTGAGTGGATCCTGTGTCTATCAACACTCTTGCCAAACATTCATTTACGAGCAACGAACCTGAGAATTTGAATCATCTCAGTTATAACACAACTGTACATATAGATACAAACATCGCAAAACACCACATAGGATATATATAGATACGAACATATCATGACAATATTAGAACTTTGACAAGGACTAGTTCGCGCGTACCTTACACAACATCATCAGATGCCTGTGCGTCTCTATCAGTCATGTAGCACCCCGGACTTTTTCATCCTTAATGAATACCACCTTCATAGCTAATTGGCCGTTTTTATAGTCTAATTAATAAATAAGGAAGAAATCGGAAATTCTGAAACGTCAGAAGTGTGCGTTTTCGAAAGACGAACCCAACGCAAGTTGAATCGTCGAAATCCGACGAGCGAGTCAAAAGATATGGTCAAAACAGTCCAGACATGTAGAGAACCGATCGCTCGGTTCAATCAGCGATCGATCGGTCCATAACCGATCGATCGGTAGCTATCGCGCGGTCAGAAATTTTGTATGGGGAAATTTTCCAGAGAGTGAGTTTTTGACCGGTCGATCGGTCATAAACACCGATCGCTCGGTAGGCAACCGATCGATCGGTCATAACTACCGATCGCTCGGTCTTCGCGTTTTTGCAGAAATTTCAGTAAGGGCTTTATCGTCTTTTGGGGGTTAAACCCTTTCTCCTTAAGGCTTGCCCGAGCCTTTAGGGCTTCATTCACAACACTTAAAGGATTTTGAGAGATAGAGAGAGAGGAGAAGGGGATTTGCAACTAGGGTTTTCCATTGGAGAAGAAATCAAAGGGGTGAAGACCCTAGATCGTCCCCAAGCACGTTTTCTTCAAGATTTCAACTCCAGCTCGTGTGGGGTTCCCTTCTCAAGCTAGGGCAGCACTCTCTACGGTATTTTCAAGAGGGTTTCCTACCCAAGCAAGTATAGTTTGAGTAAGGACTTTCTTCTTCCAAGTTGGAGTTTAAATCAAGGTCTACACCAAGATCAAGCTTCGATTCAAGGTTAGTACACCCTACTAACTTACCCTAGCAATAAATCTAGGTTTTTCCTTATGAAATGTGATTTATGCTATTATGTTTGCCTCCCATATAAAATGTATCATCTCCAATGAACCTAAATAAGATAAGAAAAAGGTATGGATGTGTGTGGGGGTTGATGTGGCGATCGGATGCCGAGATGTATGTTGGGTGATGTGTGTGATGGAAATGGTGGATGGGTACTTTACCAATAATGAACATACCTTGATTTTTGGATGGAAAGTAGGCACTAAAAAGAAGAAGATGAACCATTAAAGAACCTTGCATGCTATGTGTTTGATAAAATGACTAAACAAGGGATAAATGGACTTAATGAAGAAAATGGAAATAGAAATTGTGTAAGTTTTCTTAGGGATGATAAATTGCTCAAATGTGCTATATGTTGCCTAAATTTTTATACCACTATTGACAAGCACACAAGCACGCATGCATGCATGAAACCGGGTTTTCCAAGATTGTATTTGTATATGATGAACCAAGAACATGACAAGGAGGTTAGTAGCCCCAGGAAGGGTGCTAGCCTCTGGCTCACAAGTGAAATGCAAGAGAGAACATGACAAGGAGGTTGGTAGCCCCAGGAAGGGTGCTAGCCTCTGGCTCACAAGAGAAATGAAACAAGAACATGACAAGGAGGTTGGTAGCCCCAGGAAGGGTGCTAGCCTCTGGCTCACAAGTGAAATGAATCAAGAACATGACAAGGAGGTTGGTAGCCCCAGGAAGGGTGCTAGCCTCTGGCTCACAAGTGAAATGAAACAAGAACATGACAAGGAGGTTGGTAGCCCAAGGAAAGGTGCTAGCCTCTGGCTCACAAGAGAAATGGAACAAGAACATGACAAGGAGGTTGGTAGCCCAAGGAAGGGTGCTAGCCTCTGGCTCACAAGTATACAAGTCAAGAACAAATCAAGACATGAAATACAAGGCAAGACACGATACACATACATGATTTGACCGAGACACGAAAAAGGTTTCCGAGACATGAGTTTTACCGAGGTTTTTGCATTCATACCCGCATGTCAAGATATGGCTATGTATCTTATGCTTTCACTATTGCTTTAAATTAATATCTTGTATTGCTCACTGTTGTTATGCTTTCGCTATTGTTATGGTTAGCTAGTAGTTTGTACTCGCTGAGTATTCCATGCTCAGCCGTACTTTTATGTCGGCAGGTACTGTGGATGTCCTCGATCCCGAGCCTTGGGTCGAGGAGGAGTATGTAGAGGAGAGGGAGCCACCTATCCCATGGCAGTCTCAAGAGGATGGGGACTTGGATGTGTGGCCATACCTCGACTACTGTTGAGAGGAGAGGGTTAGAGAGTTCCTTTTTGCATTTTGATAGGTGGGCATGTCCACCTTTACTTTGATTGTATTTGGTATATGTTAACTTGGAATACTATTTGGAGTTATAGAAGAAAAGAAAAAGTTGGCTTATGCTTCCGCACTTATGTTTAGTTTCCGCGCTCTGATTTTCATTGAATTATATTATGTTTAGCCTCTTGCATTACAGGATGGTTTGACAGGTACACGTAGTCACCTCTAAAGTATCCCTTAACTCCTAGGGGGTGTTTTGGGGCGTGACAGAAGTGGTATCAAAGCTCTAGGCATTAGAGTCCATAGGGTCACTTAGATGATTGAACAAGGTATTAGAATCACCTTAGAGAGTTGTATTCCAAGTATAGACTAACAAGTTAGTCTTAGTCAAAAATGGGTTGAACTTCAACCGAACATAGAGTCCTACGCTAGGAACACGGATTGTATGTTATGCTATTGTGTTATATACCATGTGTACATTATTTGTGTTATACTTATTAAATGTGCTTGATGAATATGTATTAAGTGAATTGCGAAATTGTACTAAATGCGTATCCAAGTTAGACTCATGTTGTATTGTCGTTCTCAGGAGAAATCATGAGACGCAATACTCGGGTCGCGGGTACAACACGAGGGGTAATGGAGGTGATGCTCCATCGGGTGATGATCAACCCGACTTTGCCCAAGCATTCGCATCCATAGCCGAGACCTTGGCTATGTTGGCGGCAAGGCAACCGGCCACCCCGCCTAATGCGGCACTTATACCGGCTCCTCCTAACCGAGCCCAAGCCGGGATAGAAGCTTTCCGGAGGATGAGGCCTCCAACTTTTTGTGGAAGCATTGATCCACTTGTTGCCGAGGGTTGGATTCGGCAACTTGAGAATATATTCTCGGTTTTGGCACCTACGGAAGTAGAGAGGGGTCACATGGGCTGCCTTTATGCTTGAAGGCGAGGCCGACCATTGGTGGAAGTCTGCACTTCGGACCCGAGAGTTGACCCGACAAGGCCAAGAATGGACATGGGGAGAATTCTTGGATGTTTTCTACAGGAAATACTTTCCGGTTGGGATGAAAGAAAAGAAAGAAATTGAATTTATTACCTTGGAGCAAGGTAATATGTCTGTAGCGGCTTACGAAGCCAGATTCTCAGAGCTATCTCGATTGCTCCACACATGATAGCTACCGAGGCTATGAAGGCCGGAGGAATTTAGAGAGGGGGTTTGAAGGCCCTACCTCAAGGATCGTGTCTCAATTGTTCCGACATGATACACTATTCAGACGTTGTGGGCCAAAGCATTGTTGGCCCGAGTCTAATTCCGAAGAGTTCTTTAAGCGAAGAGATAGAAAAGGACAGTCGAGTAGTTTCAGGGGAGGGAAAAGAGCACAGGACGAGCTTGTATCAGGTCTGCAGGCCCGACTCAGTCACAGAGGCTGTATCAGTACCACAGGGCTCCCGCTCTTTCGCTCACCCGGCCTTTAGCACGGTCTACCTGTATGCTCCTCGCCCGCAGTGATCGAGGCTACGGGTTTCAATCCTCCCAATTATTCACATGGATGTCTGCACCTTTGTGGAAGGAGGCATCCAGTAGGGGAATGCGGAAGGCTACAGGAGGCCTGTTTCATTGTGG
>CM026555.1:28092939-28155720 GCA_015143295.1 Tetracentron sinense | reverse complement strand
CAGATGCCGCGTTATTCCCTCAGCACGTTCTAGACCCATTGCTCCGTCCAAAATGATAAACATATTATAAAACTCCAAAGAAAATTTTCATCATACACAAGCATCATCCAATTCATGAACATCATACATGACATGAGCACCCTACGTAGCATCACACATAGCATCATACATGGCATGGGCATCATGCATAGCATTCACCTCATACATATCATATACATAATGCACATCTCATATGCATCATACATGTCAAAATAATTTAAAGGAAATTGGTTAAATAACTCCAGGGTTGTGAACTAATCATTTGTCTTAGTCATAAGTCAGTCAATGTCTTAAGTAGGTCATAGGTTAGTGTTTTAACCGTGTTTTAGAACGTAGCTTCGCTAGGAAACCAAAGGGTGTGCGATACTATTATGTGTATATCTTGATATATTGATTTTACATGGCACACTCATATAGGCAGGAATTGCTAGTTGAATAATTATATTCAAAGAGCTTGGTTTTTCCGTTAGACTCACATCTCGCTATTGTCCTCAGGAGTTGATCATGAGGCGTGGCACCCGAGGTGGAGGGTATCAGACTAGAGGGAACGGAGGAGGCATTCCTATGGGAGATGAGCAGCCAGATTTGACTCAGATCCTTGGGGTTATGGCCACGGCTATGACTAGGCTTGCAGACAGGGTTGACACTCCTGTTGCCGTAGTACCTGCACCTCCTCCGGTACATCCCATAGCAGGACTTGAGGCATTCCGAAGACTGAGGCCTTCCACCTTCTATGGTACTCCTGACCCCATGGTTGGAGAAGCTTGGGTCATGCAGTTGGAGAAGATCTTTCGAGTTCTTCATTGCACGGATGAGCAGAGGGTTGATTGGGCTTCCTTCGTGATGGAAGGTGAAGCCGAACATTGGTGGAGGTCTGCACTGAGGCAAAGGGATGCCGCCAAGGCAGGGACACCATGGACATGGTCAGAGTTCTTGGATGCTTTTTATGAGCAGTATTTTCCCAGGTTCGTGAAGGAGCAGAAGGAGAGGGAGTTCATGTTCTTGGAACAAGGAGAGATGAGTTTGGTAGAGTACGAGGCCAAGTACGTCGGGCTCTCGAGGTTTGCTCCACACCTAGTTGCATACGAGAGTATGCGAGTCAGGAAGTTTGAAGGTGGCTTGAGACCCTCCATTAGAGAGCGGGTTGCTATACTGCAAGTGGAAACTTGGAAAGAAATTGTAGGAAAGGTGAAGATTGCTGAGAGACATTTAGAGGAGTCTCTCTCGAGGAGTGACAGTAGCCGAGGGAGAGGCATGGTTTGAGGCCAGTCCAGTGGGCCAGTGCCACTAGAGAGAAGGGTTAGACCTTCCCCATACCAAACTACTATGTCTGTGCCAGTTCAGAGGTCCCCATTTACACCACAGGTTCCCCGCCCTACTACTTCACAGGCCACGGGATATGGGTCTTCTGGATCGACTACCTCCGGGATGTGCAGCCACTGTGGGAGAAATCACAGGGGGGATTGTCGTACACTCACAGGTGCATGTTATTACTGCGGTGATCGGGGACATCAGTTCAGAGATTGCCCACGCCGCCAGTTGCCATTGCCGTCGCAAGGGAATAGGCCTCCGGCCCGACAGGCTACACAGCAGGGGTCTTCTCAGGCCTCCAGGCCCCCGGGTAGATCGGTTCCTCAACAGAGGTATCCGCAGGCCTCTGGTCCCCCACAACCCATACAGCCGCCTCGACAGGCGAATCAGGGCAGAGTCTTTGCCCTGACCGAGCAAGGTGCGCATGCATCCGAGGATGTTGTGCAAGGTACGCCATTCCAGTGCTTGAACATATGATGTGTAAAATATATGATATATGTCGATACAACATGCTACTTATATTCTATATGTGTTGTGATACATTACTTGATGATTGTGGATGATAGAGTGTAGGAGTTAATAAAGCATGGGAAGAGTATCCCTGCTTCATTGTGTCGTGTATGAATTTCGAGGACAAAATTCTTATAAGGGGGGGGAGGATGTAGAGCCCCGAAAATTTCATTTCACTAAGAATGAATAGTGTGTGAATAGTGCCCAAGTGTGGTTTCGTACACTTATTAGTCTTATGTTAATATATGTGTTTGGAATTATGGCGTATATGTTCCAATGGGTCTATATGTCCTTAAGGAATGTGTTGAAAGCATAAAAGAGTGTTGGAAGTGCATTGGGGAAGATTCGAGTGGTGTAAACAAGGTTTTTCAGCAAAACAGGGGTCGACCGATCGCTCGGTCATTACCTGCGATCGATCGGTCAACTACCGATCGCTCGATAGCTGTCGCACGGTCAACTTTTTTGTATAGGGAAAAATTCCAGAGAGTGTGTTTTTGACCGATCTCTCGGTCGTAACACCGATCGACCAGTAAGCCACCGATTTCTCGGTCCATACCACCGATCGATCGGTCATACGCAGATTTTCTTCATTAAGGGTATTTAAGACTTTAACCATCACCCTTTGCCTATAAAAGGGCTGGGTTCGTGCCTTAGGGTTTCACAAACCCTTTGTGCATTGTTTTTGAGGGATTTGAAGAGGAGAAGGAGGAGAGGACCTTGGTGATCGTTCAAGCTTGTGGAAGATCAAGTTCTTCCTTTTCATTTGGTGTTTTCCAACCAAGAACTCACTGTTCTTGCTTGTTCCAACCATTGGGAGTCAAACTCATTGATTTCTCTAAGGTAGATACACTCTACTAGGTTCTAATTTCATAAACCCTTAATGAAAAGCATGATTTTCTTGACAAGTATAGTTATATATAGCCTCTTATATGTAAAATTACACTCTTCTAGCAATTGATTCCATGAAACCCTTTCTACATCAAGATAAAATCCCATGAATGATGGTGTGAATTAAATGTGATGATGTTATGCTTCCAACCAACAAATAAAAGATGGTATTTTTTGAGTTGTTCTATATGTTAGTATCCAAGATGAAAAGCATGTTAAAAGCAACAAGTTTTGGGAAGAACAAGTAGAAAAACCTTATTTTAAATGTGATTGGAATGGTGTGATGTTATTGTATATGGATTATGGTGATGAATGAATTATGTTGAGTATGAGACTTATGACCATATGTAAAGGGTTTTCCCTAATGTCTACCATGTTATATCACAACTGCTATACGGACACATATGCATATGCATGATCGAGTTTTTCTAAATTATGGGTATCGCAAAAGAAGAAATACATGTATATAAGATGCAATACAAGAATAAGAAGAAGAAAAGTATAAGATGTAAATGAACCAAATGAATAGTGCAAGAAGCACAAGATGTATACAGAAAGTATAAGAAGCACAAGCGGTATACGGAAAAGTATAAGAAGCACAAGCGGTATAAGTAAAAGTATAAGAAGCACAAGATACATACGGAAAATACAAGAAGCACAAGATGTTACAAGAAATACAAGAAGATGGAAAGTATACGGAAAAAGCCGACAGGGATGCGACGATAGCAGGCCGCCTGAAAGGGAAAGGGATACTGGCATCGGACTCCGATGATAGCAGGCCGCCCGGAAGGGAGATGGATACTGGTCGTCTACCCTTAAGGTAGCCGAAGGTGAGGAGAACATTAGGCCACCCAGCTTACGTTGGTACAGGTACTAGTTATCCTACTCCGGAGGTAGCAAATAATGAATACCAAGGTATTTTAAATACCCGTACAGGATAATAAAAGATAAAAGCCAAGGTATTTTAAATACCCGTATATGCAAAGGTACAAGATGATAAGAAGATGTTTTCGACAAAAGATGATAAAAAGATGTTTTCCGATAGTATTTTTCGAGATATATGCACATGATATGATATTTTTTTCCGCGCTCTGATTTCAGGAATGCATGTAAGATGATTAGATTGTGATATGTACACGTTGTATTCTTGTTTACGATATTACTATCTAGTGGTTTGTATACGCTGAGTATTCCATGCTCAGCCATACATATTATGTCGGCAGGTCCCTTCGACATTTCTGGCGAGCTTCCTCAAGAACCATGGGTCGAGGAAGAGTATGTTGAGGAGGAGGAGACTTGGGGTAGTCTTCAGCAGCAGAGGGCTCAAGAGGAGCAGAGGGCTTTTGTTAGGTGGCCCCATCATGAGTGACGAGAGGGAGAGACATGTACATATATTTTGTTGAGCGAGTATGTTCGCTCTTTATTTTGGGTCATGTATAAACTGAGACATATATTATTAATAGAAATTTTGTAGTCCGCTTCCACTACCATGTATAGATTAGTATTACGCTTCCGCTATCACAGGTTTTATATGTTGTACAGGATTCATATGTTATATAGGATGGTTTGGTTATGAGTTCACGTCGCCAAAGTATCCTAACTACTAGGGGGTATTTTTGGTCGTGACAGGTTGCTCGCAAACTCCTTCGCGATCTCTTCCTTTATCATCTTATATAGATCATATCGCAACATCCTCCTTCGCAGCATGTCGCGCCCCAAAACCCACCCTAGGAGTTAGAGTGAACTTTGGATGACTAATCATGACTTGCTTGACAACTAACCTGCAAAACCCACAGAGCATATACAATAGAGGACAAAAACAGCAGAAACATACTCTAATATAGCACAGCGGAAGTCTAAACAAACCTCTATGTATATACTTACGCAAATCCAAGTTTATACAAAAGGTAACTGTAAGAAAGTGCGGACATGCCCGCCAAAATACATAAATCTAACTCTCATCTCACCCACAGCTAATCCACTCAGAATCTACAACCACCTATTTTTAACCCTCTACGGGAGGTTCCTCCAAAGGCTCCTCGACGTACTCCTCTTCCACCCATGGACCAGGAGCACAAACATCAAATGAAGCAGCAGCTCCCTCAGAACCTGCCGACAAAAGAAGTACGGCTGAGCATGGAATACTCAGCGGGTACTAAATACTAACCAACGATTATAGCATAACAATGGCAATACATAATCAGGAGCAATTTATATATGTCAAACGGAAACAGTTCATATCATACAAGGAAGTAAAGCAGTTTATAATCATGCTTGTAATTCGTAGAAAACCGATAAATCCTCTTGAAAACATCGTGCACTTGACTTGACTTGAAATATCTTTTCGTACTTGAAACTTGTCATGTTTGTCTTATCTTGTCATATCATGCGTGTCATGCCATGTCATGCTTGCTTGGAAAGTAAACTACTTATGAGGGAAGGGAGACCCTTCTTCCTAGAATGCTTACGCTTGTCATGCCATGTCTTGTCATGCTTGCTTGGAAGAGTAAACTACTTGTGAGGGAAGGGAGACCCTTCTTCCTAGAATGCTTATGCTTGTCATGCCATGTCTTGTCATGAACGAGGTAAAACATATCGGAAGATATGTCCCACCTCTAACCATGTTCTTGTAAACCTCGATAAATCATGTCATGCATGCCGTGCTCGTGGGAACCGTGTACATACTTGCATTTAAATTTAAACATGACATTTGGGAAATTTCACAACATACATAACTTTAAGGATTGAGCAATTCTATATTCATAGCATTTAGGGAAAGCAGGAAACACACTATCATAGTCCCTAGCAATATTCATAATTTATTAGGCATGCATTTCCAGATTTTCAGCTCACTGTGTTCACCTTGGCATTTCATCAAACATGGTGTGTTCATTATGGATTTACCCTACAACATGCTTTTCTAGATGGGTTTTACTCAAATCATACATGCACGTTCATTATTGGAACAATGCCCTTCCCCATTTGTTCATCACACACAACCATTGGCATCCAATTGCCCATTCCATCTCCATCCACCATTCACCATTCACCATTTACCATTTACCATTCATCCATCTCATAGCACATGTGTAAATGAAAGAAAATGAAGAGAAAAGAAGGGGAAATAGGAACTATAACTAGGAGGGTAGTAAGAAGCACCGACCTTGAAGAAATGAGGAAGAAACCCCTTTCCAAAACGACTGTGTAGCTGCTGCCCTAGTTTGAGGAGATGCTCCTCACGAGTTTGTGCCTTGATCTTGAAGAAAAATGGGCTGGAGGTTGATCTAGGGTTTCAAAACTCTTTGATTTCTCTCCAAAATGGAAACCCTAGGTTGGAATCGCCTTCTCCCCTTTCTCCTATTCTCTCAAACTCTCTAAGTGTCGAATGAAGCCCTAAAGGCTCAGGTTAAACTCTTAAGGTAAGAGTGAACTGACCAAAAGACCGTAATTCCCTTACTGGGATTTCTGCAATGACGCGAGGACCGTGGATAGTGCTGAACACATTGTGCCGTGAATAGTGCCCACTCGTTGTACGGTGAATAGTGCCAAATCGTGGTGCTGTGAATAGTGCCAACTCGTGGTGCTGTGAATAGTGCCAACTCGTGGTGCTTGTGAATAGTGCCA
Source organism: Tetracentron sinense (assembly GCA_015143295.1). NCBI lineage: Eukaryota > Viridiplantae > Streptophyta > Magnoliopsida > Trochodendrales > Trochodendraceae > Tetracentron > Tetracentron sinense. The sequence goes on along the minus strand of CM026555.1, from coordinate 28,149,348 downwards.
ACTCGTGGTGCTATGAATAGTGTCAACTCGTGGTGCCGTGAATAGTGCCACTCGTGGTGCAGTGAATAGTGCCACTCGTGGTGTCGTGAATAGTGCCACTCGTGGTGCCGTGAATAGTGCCACTCGTGGTGCCGTGAATAGTGCCACTCGTGGTGCCGTGAATAGTGCCACTCGTTGTCACGAATAGTGCCACTCGTGGTGCCGTGAATAGTGCCACTCGTGGTGCCATGAATAGTGCCACTCGTGGTGCCGCGTCGTGTCGTGCACAATACTGAGCTCGTAGTCCGTTGTGAACAGTGCTGAGCCCGTGGTGAGTTGTACAACGTGCCCGTTGTGAGTTGTACAACATGCCCGTGGTGAGTTGTATAACGGATGCTACGTTATCAGTGTACGACATCAGAGCACGTCCTTAGTGCCTTCCGATCTACGTCCTCAGTGCATAATCTAGCTATGTTTTCCTACAGGTTCAGACTGTTTTGGCCATATCTTTTGACTCGTTCATCCGATTTTGACGATTCAACTTGCGTTGTGTTCGTACTTCGAAGAGGAACATTTCTGACATTTCAAAATTTCCAATTTCTTCCTTATTTATTAATTATACCTCTTAAAAAGGAAAAATGACAACGAGAGTGTCATGTATTAACTGTGAAAAGGTCCGGGGCTCTACACAGCATGTCTACCAATGCATTAAATAGAATTTAAGTGACATTAGGGAAACCAGTATTCTATTCGCCATTTTCAGGGAAACCGAATGAATCTGCCCTTTACAGATTGCCAAAACCTACTATATATTAACCGCTAGTATGAATGCATGAATGATAAATAATTTATCATATATTATGACCCATAACTATAATCTCATATAAAAAAGATGCTACATGGTGATGGAGTACTTTTTCTTATTTTTAAAAGGATTTAAAATTTCATAACAATTATCAAATCGCCCGATAAAAATCTATATCTTATATATATGAAACCCCGGAAAAATAAAACAATTATATTTTCCATGAAAAAATTTTCGTAATCAAATAATGCAATTTAGGAAAAATTTGAAAGCCCCTTGAAAAATTAATTTAGAAAACTCCTTTTCCCGCTTTAGATTTTAGACTCAAGTTTTGACCCTCAAAATGATTGATTCTGGAAAAACTTTCTTCATGAAAGTTGTAGATCTTTTCGACGGCTTCGAAACAATGTATAGATAGACCTAAATTGGACTTATGGTGATAAAGTTATGACCAAAATACCAAAACTGTATCTATTCTTCTAATCAAATACAAATCCGAAAATCCATGAATCAATTTAAATCGAAATAAGCTTCAATCTCCAAGAACGCTTAAGCAAGGGTGTCAAACACCATGGGATTTATTAATTAATGATCAAATCATTTAAAAGGAATTTCAAAATAAACTCTTTGTTTTGAATTTAATTATATCACATATAATACTAGCAATATTAAATAAATAAAATAATAAAAACTACGAGCAATATTAAATAGATCTAAATTAATTCTAGCAATATCACATTTTTTCATCTTATAAACAAATAAAATAATAAAAACTACGAGCAATATTAAATAGATCTAAATTAATTCATCTCACGAATTAAATCATCCATATAATTACCTTATCAAAATAAACAAAAAATACTCCTAACCATGCGCTCTGATACCAATTGAAGGGGGATCCGGATAAAAATTTATGCAGAAATTGGATCCCCTAGATCTTAACACCATAAAAAGTATCAAAATTATCTAAGAGTTTTAGTCATATCACCTCAGTGAATGTTTTTCACCGGTGAAGCTTAATCCACTCGAACCGTCAGAACTCTTTGTAGAGATTTCTCCGAAAAAATACTAGAAGCTCGTTCCTTGTTCTTCGCTATCCCCACGAAGCTTTAGAATCTCCTTTGGAATTATAGAATCAAGAGAAAGAAGATGGATCAATGGTGTAGACCTTCTATCTCCAATAATACTAAGGTTCAAAACCCTAGATTTGCAAAACCCAACTAGGACCACCAATATAGCTCACGAAAATCCCTAGGGGTCTCCCTTAGGGCTCACGGTTTGGAGAGAGAGAGGAGAGGAGTGAAAAATTTCTGGAGAATTCTACTTAATGGTCTAGGGTGTTGGGGTATTTATAACTAGGATCTTATCCTAATCCTACTCCAACTTGATCTTATCTAGTAGGATTTATTAATTAATAATAACTCTTATTATTAATTAAATAAACTCCTACTTAATCTATAACTATTTTAGTTATAGTAATCCTATTAATTGAAGAGTCCTTATTATAAGAGGATTCCTTAATTAAAAGGGATAAGTCAACATCCTACACCAAAGTAGGAAACCTAGTCAAACTAGGAATCCACAAGGGGGGGGGGGGCGTGGGATTTGAGGAGTTAAAACTACTTATTGTAATCTAATTACAATAACATGTTAATCGTAATTGCAATCCAACACTTGGATTTTAATTCCATACTAAAAGGAATTATATTTCAATAATTATTCAATTAAACAAATCCTAATCCAATTAGGATTCCTCAAGTGGGCATCCCACTCTAGGGTTTAAACCTATGGGCTTTGGCCCATATTAAAGGTCCATTTTAATGCGTTTATGGATATGGGTCAAACCCATTTCCCCTTTAATTATGTTAATCAAATAATTACTAAAATAATCCCTTCGTTTATATTAACAATTAATTTAAACAATAGATTAACTATTAATCTATTTAATTAAATGAATAACTTTTAATCACTTAAAATAATTGATTAACTTTTAATCAATTATTGAGCTTGTGTTTCTTATGTGAGCACCTCCACAGATTGCTCTGGGACATTCTTACCCTGGCTTATCCAAAGTTATCCCATTGACCCTAAATGGGAATTACATCGGAATTGCAAGTGATGTGAGATATCCATGTTGCAATTGAATCCCAGTGTATGAACATTAACCATTATGGATCCCGCCACATGAAATTTTAAATTCGATTTATCCTTCCAAATACATTATCCCTAATGGGCCTTCGAGATTGACATATTACTAACCCATAGCCCATTGCAAATCATCCGGGTTTCCAAGAATTATGATTAAGCCATGAGAAACAATTTCTCATGAAAAACTGTCGCGCCCCAAAACCCACCCTAGGAGTTAGAGTGAACTTTGGACGACTAATCATGACTTGCTTGACAACTAACCTGCAAAACCCACAGAGCATATACGATAGAGGACAAAACAGCGGAAACATGCTCTAACATGGCATAGCGGAAGTCTACCAAACCTCTATGTATATACATAATCAATCCAAGTTTATACAAAAAGAATCCAAAAGAAAGTGCGGACATGCCCGCCAAAATACATAAATCTGACTCTCGTCTCACCCACAGCTAATCTACTCAGAATCTACAACCACCTATTGGTAACCCTCTACTGGAGGTTCCTCCAAAGGCTCCTCGACATACTCCTCCTCCACCCATGGACCAGGAGCACAAACATCAAATGGAGTAGCAGCTCCCTCAGAACCTGCCGACATAAGAAGTACGGCTGAGCATGGAATACTCAGCGGGTACTGAATACTAACCAACAATTATAGCATAAACATGGCAATACATAATCAGGAGAAATTCATATTTGTCACACGGAAACAATTTATATCATACAAGGAAGTAAAGCAGTTTATAATCATGCTTGTAATTCGTAGAAAACCGATAAATCCTCTTGAAATATCGTGCACTTGACTTGACTTGAAATATCTTTTTGTACTTGAAAGCTTGTCATGTCTATCTTGCTTGATTCATGTATGTCGTGTCATGTCATGCATGTCATGCGTGCTTGCTTGTGATCATGTAACTTGTGAGATATTCTTGTGAGATGTCCTTGTGAGATGCCTTGAGAGGGAAGGGAGACCCTTCTTTATGCAATGCACTTGCGAGGGAAGGGAGACCCTTCTTCATGATATGCACTTGTGAGTGAGGGGAGACCCCTCGTGGAATGTTGGTTCTTGTCTTCTTGTGAAAAGCGAGGTAAAACATATCGTAGTATATGTCCCACCTCTAACCATGTTCTTGAAAACCTCGATAAATCATGCCATGCATGCCGTGCTCGTGGGAACCGTGTACATACTTGCATTCAAATTTAAAGATGACATTTGGGTAATTTCACAACACATATAGCATCAAAGATTGAGTAATGTAATATTCATAGTATTATGGGAAAGCAGGAAACACACTATCATAGTCCCTAGCAATATTCATAATTTATTAGGCATGCATTTCCAGATTTTCAGCTCACTGTGTTCACTTTGGCATTTCATCAAACATGGTATGTTCATTATGGATTTATCCTACAACATGCTTTTCTAGATGGGTTTTACTCAAATCATACATGTACGTTCATTATTGGAACAATGCCCTTCCCCATTTGTTCATCACACACAACCATTGGCATCCAATCGCCCATCCCATCTCCATTCACCATTCACCATTCACCATTCACCATTCACCATTTACCATTTACTATTTACCATTCATCCATCTCATAGCACATGTGTAAATGAAAGAAAATGAAGAGGAAAGAAGGGAAAGAGGAACTATAACTAGGAGGGCAGTAAGAAGCACCGACCTTGAAGAAATGAGGAAGAAACCCCTTTCCAAAACGACTGTGTGGCTGCTGCCCTAGTTTGAGGAGATGCTCCTCACGAGTTTGTGCCTTGATCTTGAAGAAAAACGGGCTGGAGGTTGATCTAGGGTTTCAAACCCTTTGATTTCTCTCCCAAATGGAAACCCTAGGTTGGAATCGCCTTCTCCTCTTTCTTCTATTCTCTCAAACTCTCTAAGTGTCGAATGATGCCCTAAAGGCTTAGATTAAACTCTTAAGGTAAGAGTGAACTGACCAAAAGACCGAAATACCCTTATTGGGATTTCTGTGAATAGTGCTGTGAATAGTGCCAACTCGTGGTGCTGTGAATAGTGTCAACTCGTGGTCGGTGAATAGTGCCACTCGTGGTGCTTGTGAATAGTGCCACTCGTGATCCGTGAATAGTGCAACTCGTGGTGCCATGAATAGTGCAAACTCGTGGTGGCGTGAATAGTGCCAACTCGTGGTGCCATGAATAGTGCAAACTCGTGGTGGCGTGAATAGTGCCAACTCGTGGTGCTGTGAATAGTGTCAACTCGTGGTCGGTGAATAGTGCCACTCGTGGTGCTTGTGAATAGTGCCACTCGTGATCCGTGAATAGTGCAACTCGTGGTGCCATGAATAGTGCAAACTCGTGGTGGCGTGAATAGTGCCAACTCGTGGTGCCATGAATAGTGCAAACTCGTGGTGGCGTGAATAGTGCCAACTCGTGGTGCCATGAATAGTGCAAACTCGTGGTGGCGTGAATAGTGCCAACTCGTGGTGCTGTGAATAGTGTCAACTCGTGGTCGGTGAATAGTGCCACTCGTGGTGCTTGTGAATAGTGCCACTCATGATCCGTGAATAGTGCAACTCGTGGTGCCATGAATAGTGCAAACTCGTGGTGGCGTGAATAGTGCCAACTCGTGGTGGCGTGAATAGTGCCAACTCGTGGTGCCATGAATAGTGCAAACTCGTGGTGGCGTGAATAGTGCCAACTCGTGGTGGCGTGAATAGTGCCAACTCGTGGTGCTGTTGTCAAGGGTGACGAACCCGTTGTCACGTCGTCTCATGTACAGCGTGCTCCTGGTGAGTTGTACAACGTGCCCGTGGTGAGTTGTACAACGTACCCGTGGTGAGCTGTACAACAGATGCACACAGTATACGTTTTCCTACAGGTACAGACTGTTTTGGCCATATCTTTTGACTCGTTCGTCCGATTTTGACGATTCAACTTGCGTTGTGTTCGTACTTCGAAGAGGAACAATTCTGGCATTTCGAAATTTCCAAATTCTTCCTCATTTATTAATCATACCTCTTAAAAAGACAAGATGACAACGAAAGTGTCATGTATTAAGCATGAAAAAGTCTGGGGCTCTACATCCTCCCCCCCTTACAAAAATTTCGTCCTCGAAATTCAGACACTACTTGCATTACAATTCAAAAAGAACATTACATGTCATATACAGACTTCACACAGAAACTCATTCAAGTAATTCTGGGTACTTTGCTTTGACTTCGGCTTCACGCTCCCATGTAGCTTCTTCCCGAGCATGGTGTTGCCATTGCACAAGAACCAAAGGGATTGTCTTGTTGCGAAGCACTTGATTCCTTCGATCTAAAATCTGGACTGGCTTTTCAATCAAGGTGAGGTCCTCTCGAATCTCCAACTGTTCCAAGTCTATGACATGCGAAGGATCCGCAAGATACTTCCGAAGCATGGACACATGGAAGACGTTATGAACTGCAGCCATGTGAGGTGGAAGAGCTACTCGGTAAGCAACTTCACCAACCCGCGTGATAATCTCAAAAGGCCCAACATACCGAGGACTGAGCTTGCCTCGCTTCCCAAATCTCATGATCCCTTTGCTAGGCGATACTTTCACAAAAACTTGATCCCCTACTTGAAATTCCAAGTCCCTACGGCGTGTGTCCGCATAACTTTTCTGGCGATCTTGAGCGGCTTTCAATCGATCCCGGATGATCTTAACTGTGTTTGCAGTTTGCTCAATCAACTCCGGACCAAGCACTTTCCTTTCTCCTACCTCATCCCAATAGAGAGGAGACCTACAACTTCGCCCATACAAGGCCTCAAATGGTGCCATTTGAATACTTGCCTGATAGCTGTTATTATAAGCGAATTCAACCAAAGGCAAGTGCTCTTCCCAACTGCCTCTGAAATCTAACATACAAGCTCGAAGCATGTCTTCAATGACTTGGTTCACTCTCTCGGTTTGTCCATCCGTTTGTGGATGAAAGGCGGTGCTGAAATCAAGTTGGGAACCCATAGCCTCTTGGAAACTTTTCCAAAATCTTGACGTGAATCTTGGATCCCGATCTGACACAATACTGACTGGCACCCCATGTAGTCTAACTACTTCCTTGATGTATAGTGCAGCCAACTGACTAGAGTTGAAGGTAGTACGGTAGGGTAAGAAATGAGCGGACTTTGTCAAACGATCCACTACTACCCATATCGCATCTGAGCCCCTTGCCGTCTTTGGCAAGCCAACTATGAAATCCATGGATATGTTCTCCCATTTCCACTCGGGAATAGGAAGGGAATGTAATAGACCGGCGGGTCGCATGTGTTCTGCTTTCACTTGTTGACACACCAAGCACCGTGCTACATATTCCGCAACATCCCTCTTCATATTCCGCCACCAAAAGTGACTCTTGAGGTTCCGGTACATCTTTGTACCCCCTGGATGCACTGTGTACTTCGAACGATGTGCCTCATCCATGATCTCTCGTCGAAGATCTGAGTTGGCCGGAACACACAACCTTCCTTTGAATGTGATAGCACCCCGACTAGTGAGAGAGAAGTCCTCACTACCCTTAGCAACTTCCTTGTCCCGATAAGCCGACAATTCAGCATCCATGTCTTGATATTCTTGGATCAAATCTATAATGTACGGCCGAACCGTAACATTTGCCAAGGTAGGACCACGGACAGAGTCATTCACACTGATGTCCAGATTTGCCAAATCTTCTAGTAGCTTCCATTCTTGAACCAACATATGTGCTAACAACCCTTGAGGTCTTCTACTCAAAGCATCTGCCACTATATTTGCTTTACCCGGGTGGTATTGAATCGTACAATCATAGTCTTTCAAAAATTCCATCCAACGCCGTTGCCTTAGATTCAGCTCCTTTTGGGAAAAGAGATACTTGAGACTCTTGTGATCAGTGAACACATAGAACTCCACCCCATAAAGGTAATGATGCCAAATCTTAAGTGCAAACACGACCGCCGCAAGCTCCAAGTCGTGCGTGGGATAATTCTTCTCATGCTCCTTCAACTGCCTTGATGCATAGGCAATGACTTTCTTGTGTTGCATAAGCACACATCCATGTCCAACGTGTGAGGCATCACTGTACACCTCATACCCAAGAGGTCCGGATGGCACTGTAAGGACAGGAGCTGTAGTAAGCCTCTTCTTCAGTTCCGTGAAACTGATCTCGCACTTATCACTCCATACAAACTTGGCATTCTTCCTTGTCAAGTAAGTGAGCGGTGCTGCAAGGCTAGAGAAACCCTCTACGAATCTCCTGTAGTAGCCTGCCAACCCAAGAAAGCTGCGTATCTCGGTAACACTCTTGGGCCTCGCCCAACTCATAACTGCTTCGATCTTCTTCGGATCCACCGAGATACCTTCTGCAGAAACCACGTGGCCTAGGAATGCCACCTCTTCCAACCAAAACTCACACTTGCTAAGTTTGGCGTATAGCTTGTGTTCTCTTAGCATCTCCAAAGCAAGGCATAGGTCGCGTGTGTGATCTTCCCGTGTCTAGGAATAGACCAAGATGTTATCAACAAATACAATCACGCACCTATCAAGATATGGCCGGAACACCCGGTTCATCAAATCCATAAAGGCTGCCGGCGCGTTCGTGAGTCCAAAAGGCATCACCAAGAACTCGTAGTGCCCATACCGAGTCCTGAAAGCAGTTTTGGGAACATCTTCCACCTTAATCTTCAACTGGTGATAACCCGATCGAAGATCTATCTTCGAGAAAAATCTCACTCCCTTCAACTGATCGAACAAGTTATCAATCCTAGGCAAGGGATACCTATTCTTTATGGTGACTTTGTTCAATTGTCGGTAATCGACACACATCCGCATCGAGCCATCTTTCTTCTTAACAAACAACACCGGGGCACCCCACGGTGAGACACTTGGTCGAATGAAACCAAGGCCTTGTAATTCCTCCAACTGAGTCTTCAACTCCTTGAGTTCAATAGGGGCCATTCGGTATAGAGCTCTGAAAACAGGAGCTGTGCCTGGTGCAAGCTCGATCACAAACTCAATCTCCCTGTCTGGAGGCAATCCTGGCAACTCCTCTGGAAATACATCCAGGAATTCACTCACAACCGGAATAGTCGATGAGTCCTTTGCTTCAGGGTTAGCTAAGCTCAACGCCGCAAAGCGGGCAATGTCTCCTTCTACCGGCTTGAAGAGTACCATTTTCTCAAAGCAAGCTACATGCCCATGATGTGCTGCTAACCAATCCATTCCCAATATAACATCAAAGTCTTGGAATCCAAGGACGATGAGATCAACTGCCAACTCGTGGCTCCCAACTTGGACCACACTATCTCCATACACTTTATCTGCCAATACTGTTTTGCCGAGAGGAGTCGAAATGGCTAACTCCAGTTCTAGCTTACTTGGCTCTACAGAAAAGCCTTCTGAAAAACTCGGCGAGACAAATGAATGAGTAGACCCGGTATCAATCAACACTGGAGCCAAACACTCATTGACTAGTAGGCCTCCTGAAATTTTAGCTAGTTACGTCAATTCAAGCATCAACAGTGTATACACATAGGTATATACATATATAGCATACCAAGTACGTACACATGGGATAAAACATAACATAACCATCACGAATAAGGAAAATAACTCCAAACGCGTACCTTGCACCACATCGTCAGATGCAAGTGCATCACCCTCTGTCAAGGCAAAAACTCGCCCCTGGTTCGCCTGGCGAGACTGTGGTGTAGACCGGGTAGTCTGAGATGACGCCTGATATGATCCTGCTGGGCGTGCTGGTGGACTAATCCCCTGAGACTGGCCTGATAAATGCCGACTGGGGCAATCCCTGATCATGTGGCCCTGGCGACCGCAATGATAACATCCACCAGATGCTCTTCGACAATCTCCTGCCGGATGCCTTTTGCCGCACGAAGTGCAGACCTCGTGTGTATAAGTCGGAGGGGCTGGAAGCGGAGCATACCTCATCGTCTGAGGTGCAACAGGCCGTGGGGATGGAAGAGCCTGAGGTCTCGGTGCCTAAGGCACATACTGCCGTGGAGCTGGAGGCGCATAAGAAGGTCTCATCGATGGTGCTGGCCACGCATACTGATAACGAGTCCGCCTCTCTGGAGGTGCTGAACTACTAGCTTGGCCTCTCGCCCACTCCCTCTTCTTGGACACTGTCTCCGAATTGGCCTCGACCAATAAGGCCTTGTCTACTACCTCAGGGTAGGTAGTATGCCTGAAAACGGACACCTTCTCCATAATCACATCCTTGAGCCCTTGCTCAAATCTCCTCGCCTTCATTGCCTCAGTAGCAACCATATGAGGCGCAAATCTTGACAACTCCGAGAACTTGGCCTCGTATTGTGCCACTGACATCAAACCTTGCTCAAGGTTGATGAATTCTCTCTCTTTCTTTTCCCGTGCTCCAATCGGAAAATACTTTTTGTAAAAAGTATCCTTGAACTCCACCCAAGTCCAAGGTAGACCCTGCATGGTCAAATCTCTCGTCCTCAGTGCGGACAACCACCAATGGTGGGCTTCGCCTTCTAGCATGAAAGCTGCCCATGCTACCCTCTCCTCCTCTGTAGGTGAGAGGACCGTAAGGATATTCTCCATCTGGAGGATCCATGCCTCCGCAGCAAGAGGGTCCACACTCCCATGGAATGGTGGAGGCCTCAATCTCCTGAATGCCTCAACTCCAGCGGTACGATGTACTGGAGCTGCGGGCGGTGGAGTAGGTGCCGCCGATGATGGTATAGCCTGCCGAGCCGCCAGTATGGCGAGTGTCTCAGCAATAGAGCCTAAGACTCGAGAGAGGTCCGGCTGCTCATCCTCATCCCGTGAAGAAGAGGAAGCTCTGGTATGTGGTCCACGACCCCGTGTGTTCCGTCTCATGACTCAAGTCCTGAGAATAATAACACCACATGAGTCTAACTTTAAACCACAGTTTACTTCAATGCCATTTCACAATAATCCAATTTGTATTAGTTGTATAATACTAATATACATCGCATTAAGTCATCAGAGTATTTATAATATTATACTTTGGTGTTCTAGCGTTCCTAAGGCTCGTACTTGGTTGAAACAATCATTTTGACTAAGACTAAAGTTTAGTCTTACACTTGGATCAAGACTCTCTTCCGACTTACTTTCTTCCTAACTTGTTTCCTGACATATGCTCTTGTCAAGCCGTGGTATAAGATTCTAAGTGACCCTAGAGACCTAAAGCCTAAGCTCTGATACCACTTCTGTCGCGCCCCAAAACCCACCCTAGGAGTTAGAGTGAACTTTGGACGACTAATCATGACTTGCTTGACAACTAACCTGCAAAACCCACAGAGCATATACGATAGAGGACAAAACAGCGGAAACATGCTCTAACATGGCATAGCGGAAGTCTACCAAACCTCTATGTATATACATAATCAATCCAAGTTTATATAAAAAGAATCCAAAAGAAAATGCGGACATGCCCGCCAAAATACATAAATCTGACTCTCGTCTCACCCACAGCTAATCTACTCAGAATCTACAACCACCTATTGGTAACCCTCTACTGGAGGTTCCTCCAAAGGCTCCTCGACATACTCCTCCTCCACCCATGGACCAGGAGCACAAACATCAAATGGAGTAGCAGCTCCCTCAGAACCTGCCGACATAAGAAGTACGGCTGAGCATGGAATACTCAGCGGGTACTGAATACTAACCAACAATTATAGCATAAACATGGCAATACATAATCAGGAGAAATTCATATTTGTCACACGGAAACAATTTATATCATACAAGGAAGTAAAGCAGTTTATAATCATGCTTGTAATTCGTAGAAAACCGATAAATCCTCTTGAAATATCGTGCACTTGACTTGACTTGAAATATCTTTTTGTACTTGAAAGCTTGTCATGTCTATCTTGCTTGATTCATGTATGTCGTGTCATGTCATGCATGTCATGCGTGCTTGCTTGTGATCATGTAACTTGTGAGATATTCTTGTGAGATGTCCTTGTGAGATGCCTTGAGAGGGAAGGGAGACCCTTCTTTATGCAATGCACTTGCGAGGGAAGGGAGACCCTTCTTTATGCAATGCACTTGCGAGGGAAGGGAGACCCTTCTTCATGATATGCACTTGTGAGTGAGGGGAGACCCCTCGTGGAATGTTGGTTCTTGTCTTCTTGTGAAAAGCGAGGTAAAACATATCGTAGTATATGTCCCACCTCTAACCATGTTCTTGAAAACCTCGATAAATCATGCCATGCATGCCGTGCTCGTGGGAACCGTGTACATACTTGCATTCAAATTTAAAGATGACATTTGGGTAATTTCACAACACATATAGCATCAAAGATTGAGTAATGTAATATTCATAGTATTATGGGAAAGCAGGAAACACACTATCATAGTCCCTAGCAATATTCATAATTTATTAGGCATGCATTTCCAGATTTTCAGCTCACTGTGTTCACTTTGGCATTTCATCAAACATGGTATGTTCATTATGGATTTATCCTACAACATGCTTTTCTAGATGGGTTTTACTCAAATCATACATGTACGTTCATTATTGGAACAATGCCCTTCCCCATTTGTTCATCACACACAACCATTGGCATCCAATCGCCCATCCCATCTCCATTCACCATTCACCATTCACCATTCACCATTCACCATTCACCATTTACCATTTACTATTTACCATTCATCCATCTCATAGCACATGTGTAAATGAAAGAAAATGAAGAGGAAAGAAGGGAAAGAGGAACTATAACTAGGAGGGCAGTAAGAAGCACCGACCTTGAAGAAATGAGGAAGAAACCCCTTTCCAAAACGACTGTGTGGCTGCTGCCCTAGTTTGAGGAGATGCTCCTCACGAGTTTGTGCCTTGATCTTGAAGAAAAACGGGCTGGAGGTTGATCTAGGGTTTCAAACCCTTTGATTTCTCTCCCAAATGGAAACCCTAGGTTGGAATCGCCTTCTCCTCTTTCTTCTATTCTCTCAAACTCTCTAAGTGTCGAATGATGCCCTAAAGGCTTAGATTAAACTCTTAAGGTAAGAGTGAACTGACCAAAAGACCGAAATACCCTTATTGGGATTTCTGTGAATAGTGCTGTGAATAGTGCCAACTCGTGGTGCTGTGAATAGTGTCAACTCGTGGTCGGTGAATAGTGCCACTCGTGGTGCTTGTGAATAGTGCCACTCGTGATCCGTGAATAGTGCAACTCGTGGTGCCATGAATAGTGCAAACTCGTGGTGGCGTGAATAGTGCCAACTCGTGGTGGCGTGAATAGTGCCAACTCGTGGTGCCATGAATAGTGCAAACTCGTGGTGGCGTGAATAGTGCCAACTCGTGGTGCCATGAATAGTGCAAACTCGTGGTGGCGTGAATAGTGCCAACTCGTGGTGGCGTGAATAGTGCCAACTCGTGGTGCTGTGAATAGTGTCAACTCGTGGTCGGTGAATAGTGCCACTCGTGGTGCTTGTGAATAGTGCCACTCGTGATCCGTGAATAGTGCAACTCGTGGTGCCATGAATAGTGCAAACTCGTGGTGGCGTGAATAGTGCCAACTCGTGGTGGCGTGAATAGTGCCAACTCGTGGTGCCATGAATAGTGCAAACTCGTGGTGGTGTGAATAGTGCCAACTCGTGGTGCCATGAATAGTGCAAACTCGTGGTGGCGTGAATAGTGCCAACTCGTGGTGCTGTGAATAGTGTCAACTCGTGGTCGGTGAATAGTGCCACTCGTGGTGCTTGTGAATAGTGCCACTCGTGATCCGTGAATAGTGCAACTCGTGGTGCCATGAATAGTGCAAACTCGTGGTGGCGTGAATAGTGCCAACTCGTGGTGGCGTGAATAGTGCCAACTCGTGGTGCCATGAATAGTGCAAACTCGTGGTGGCGTGAATAGTGCCAACTCGTGGTGCCATGAATAGTGCAAACTCGTGGTGGCGTGAATAGTGCCAACTCGTGGTGGCGTGAATAGTGCCAACTCGTGGTGCTGTATTCAAGGGTGACGAACCCGTTGTCACGTCGTCTCATGTACAGCGTGCTCGTGGTGAGTTGTACAATGTGCCCGTGGTGAGTTGTACAACGTACCCCTGGTGAGCTGTACAACGGATGCACACAGTATACGTTTTCCTACAGGTACAGACTGTTTTGGCCATATCTTTTGACTCGTTCGTCCGATTTTGACGATTCAACTTGCGTTGTGTTCGTACTTCGAAGAGGAACAATTCTGGCAGTTCAAAATTTCCAAATTCTTCCTCATTTATTAATCATACCTCTTGAAAAGGCAAGATGACAACGAAAGTGTCATGTATTAAGCATGAAAAAGTCTGGGGCTCTACAAAAACGTTTTGAAAAAATCCTTTTATAAGTATAATACCTTTCAATAAAAGTATATTTCAAAACTTTTTTTTTTCAAAATCACCTGTGGAGGATTTGAACTTAATCAACTGTCTTACCCGGAACTTGGATAATCTCTCAAATTAATGAGCATGGATTTCTTGTTTGAAATTCATCATGAATCGAACTACTTTTTGACTATCAAACTATCACTGTATTGTATTCCCTAAGTTAGAAAATACGTTGGTGGAATCAAAACAGTCAGATCACTGCCCAGTCATAGATGAACTCATCAGATCTAAGGATCATCGAAACCGTTCAATGTGAATGAGAGACCAACTATCTGATAGTATGTTTATGCAAGAGGTCTCTCATTGAATGCAATTTGTCAGTGTACATTTAAGCACTCATATGCTGATGTGTAGTCTCCACTACAATAGTTTCGAGATAGAACTACATCTCAACTATTGAGAACATCTTAGCATTTTGGCAGCTATATAAGTGAAGTGCCCAGCTTCACCCACAGCTGTGACTATATGAGGTATAAGGAACCAGAAAGTTATATCTGCCTGTGATAATCTAATCACATAACTTTTCTACAATATATCCTATGGACCTTTATCGATATCTCATATCGTATAGATCATCTCATGATCATGGTCAATTACCCATAATGAATACACAATAGATTAAGAAGAAGCATTTATTAATCAAATTAATAAGGTTCTAACAATGTAAATGACTTTTCTGGGCATCATGTCCAACATTTGGTAAAGCCGATATTGACTATAATCCATCAAATAAACAAAAGGAGTACAAAATTTCTTAACCAATCTAAATAGTCCCTTAGCCACACCTTCTAGTGCTTTTTACATAATTAAAGGTAAAAAGTTAATTAAGAAAATTTGGGTTCCAAAGGGAACATCCCCTCCCAAAACTAACCTTAACGGATCCAAGATGGTTTGAGTACCAAAGGGAGTTATATGAACTTGTCTTGTAGGTATGCTTCAAGTCAAGCTGCTCTAAGACAACATGGTTCTTGGATAGTGGATGCTCAAGGCACATGATCGGGAACAAAAAGCTTTTCATCTCGTTCACTCCTAAGGATGGAGGGCATGTGACCTTCGGGGTGACAATGTGAAGGGGAAGATCATCGGCATAGGTAATATTGGTAAGAAACTCTACATTTATTGAAAATGTGTTACTTGTTGATGGCCTCAAACATAACTTTTTTAGTATTAGCCAATTATGTGAGAAGGGATTGAATGTGTCCTTTATATCAAACATTCATATGATTAAAGATAAGGATAACATTAATACTATGTTTATTGCTCAAAGAAATGAAAATGTTTATACTCTAAAATTTGATGAACTACTATCTCAAAATATGAAATATTTTTTTGCTTTAAATGAAGTTAGTTGGCTTTGGTATAGAAGATTAGGACATGCTAGCATGAATCTTTTATCAAAATTATCTAAGAATGATATAGTAAAAGGACTACCTAGAACAAAATTCACCAAAGATAAAATTTGTGATGCTTGCCAACTCGGAAAACAAATAATATCATCATTTAAGAAAAATAAATAAATTTCAACTACTAGGCCTCTAGAACTCTTACATATGGACTTATTTGGGTCAAATGAAGTAGTTAGCCTAGGTGGTAAGACTTGTGCCTTTGTAATAGTTGATGACTATTCTAGATATTTATGAGTATTATTCTTATCACACAAAAGTGAAGCACCCTCTCTATGTTACGCCCCATAATTCACCTTAGGAGTTAGGTTAGACTTTGTGTGAAACTAACTTATCAGATCAAAGCATCATGCATAAAATACACAAGGAAAAACTACAGCGGAAGCTAAACTTTCATTTTCTTATACCTAATTGTATTCCAAAAGTCTATACATATAACAAAAGTAAAGAGTGAACACGCTCACTCATCAAAATACAACTCCCTCACTCTCTCAGCAAAAATCTAAATCGGGCCCCCTATCTAGAGTTCCATCATCCTAATAATGATCCATGGAAGGCTCCGGCTTGTAGTACTCTTCTTCTATCCAAGGCTCCGAACCACAGATGTCGAAGGGAACTCGTGCACCTGCCGAAATCAAAATGTATAGCCGAGAATTAAAACACTCAGTGTGTGATGCCCTGAACCTACGTGTAGAGTCCCGAATCTTTATTACACTAAGTGATGAATAGTGTGTGAATAGTGCTCAAGTGTAGTCTTGTACACTAATGAGCTTTGCGTTAATATACGAGTTTGGATTTATGGCATGCATGTTTCAATAGGTCTATATATTGCTAAGGAGTGTGTATTAAGCATAAAAGAGTGTTAGAAGTGGATTGGAGAAGATCCAAGTAGTGAAAACCAGGTTTTTCAGCAAAACAGGGGATCATCGATCGCTCGGTGCCATCCTCTGATCGACCGGTCAACTACCGATCGCTCGGTAGCTATCGAGCGGTCAACTTTTTTGTATGGGAAAATTTTTCAGAGAGGGTGTTTTTAACCGATCGCTCGGTTGAAACCACCGATCTACCGGTAAGCCACCGATCGCTCGGTCTGTACCACCGATCGATCGGTTATACGCATATTTTCTTCATTAAGGGTGTTTACGACTTTAGCCACCACCCTTTGCCTATAAAAGGGCTAGGTTCGTGCCTTAGGGTTTTATAAACCCTTGTGCATTATTTTTGGAGGATTTTGAGAGAGAGAAGAAGGAGAGGAGCTTGGTGATTGTTCAAGCTTGTGGGAGATCAAGTTCTTCCATTTTTTTTGGTGATTCTCAACCAAGAACTCAAGGTTCTTGCTTGTCTAAGCTTTTGGGAATCAAACTCTTTGATTTCACCAAGGTAGATACACTCTACTACCAATCTTGCAATCCTACTAGTTATTAAATATGATTCTTCTTACTCTATGCTATATATATACCTTGATTTGCCATGGTGTGAAAAGATGTTATACTAGGTGGGATGTAAGCTATCATTATGGTGCACTTTAAGTGTTTGATCAAATACCTCTAAGGGATTTTGATGCTTAATTATGCTTATTACTCTCATAAGTCCATATTCTCGCATGTCTCACATGAATCGATGTTTTCCATGGATTTCTCAAAGTAGGAAAAGGTGTTTTTCACAAAAGACTAATAAGGAATGATTCTAAGTAACTCTATGATTTGTCTAAGATTAGTTCACAAGCTCTACGGAACATACTATGCTCACAAGGAACTCTATGATAAGCTCTAAGATCGTCTCCCAAGCTCTACGGATCATAAATGAAATGCTCTAAGATCTCTATGGTATATGTTCTATGTGCTCTACGGTATCTTCATGTCTCTACGAATCATAATGACTCTAAGTAACTCCATGAACTCACAAGAAACTCACAAGGCTATGATTATCGCATGACTCACACGGATATGGTTTTGGTTTCGGATTTCATCACATATGCTTACATGGTTTCTACGCTTTGATGTGCTTTAAGGATTTCAATCTCCATGCTTCATATGCTCTATGCTATATTGCTTTATTGTTATTAGTTTGTATATGCTGAGTATTCCACGCTCAGCCGATATTTGTTATCATTGGCAGGTGCTCGGGCTTCATTTGACTTATGTGGCACAGAACCATGGGTAGAGGAAGAGTACTTCGACCTGGAGCCATCCATGGATCACTATCAAGATGATGGTGCAGTAGATAGGTGTCGAGACTTCAACTTTTGTTGATCGGCAGACTTAGAACTTTAAGAGGATGTTTTGTTATGTGAGTGTGGGGTTTGTCCACTCCACTTTTGGGTTTCTCACACGTACATACTTTTGTTGGTTCATACTTGGACCGAGTTTATAGGAGTATTCTCTTTTGCTTCCGCCATGTTTAGTATTTTATTTCCGCTGCGTATTGTTTTTCGTTTCCGCTATATATGTTTGTTTTCTGACAAGTCTCCACTTGTGCCTTATATATTATACTGGAGGTATGATACGGCGGTCACGAGTCAAGGTATCCCTAACTCCTAGGGGGTATTTTTGGGTTGCGACAGACTTGGTATCAGAGCTTAGACATTAGGTCACACAAGCTATAAGGATTGGTTTCCTTTGGGCTAAGCGGAAGTAAGTTCTATGAGTTGAACTTAGAACTCAGATGGACTCAGTTGTCTTAGGCTTGTTACCACAACTTAACCGGTACCAAGTGAATCCTTAGGTCGGTATAGAATCTTAGTTATGCTAGGACACTCTAAGTTATATTTATCCGATTATGTGTATACCTCGATGTATACAATATGCGTAGTAGCAATTCATGTATATTGAACTGCTATATGATGTGTGAGGTGGGTATCCAAGTTTGACTCATGTTTTGCCAATTGATCTCAGGATTTGATATCATGAGACGTAGCACTCGGGGTCGAGGTTACCATACTCAAAGATCCAAGGGTAAAGTTCTGAGAGAAGAGGAACCATTGGACTTCACGAATGCTATGGATTCCATAGCCGAGACTTTGGCTTTGTTGGTAGCCAGACCTACTCCTACCCCACCAGCTACTCCTGTGCCTACACCGGTGCATCACACCGCGGGGATTGAAGCTTTTCAGAGACTATAGCCTCCTACCTTCTATGGCACTCTGGATCCAATGGTGGTGGAGTCTTGGATTATGCAGTTGGAGAAGACCTTCCGGGCTCTCCGATGTACTGAGGAGCAAATAGTAGAATGGGCTTCCTTCGTGATGGAGGGTGAAGTCGAACACTGGTGGCGAGCTGCCCAAAGGCAGAGGGATATTACGAAGGCAGGGGAACCCTAGACTTGGGCAGAGTTCTTAGAGACCTTCAGGGAGCAGTAATTTCCCAGGTTTATTCGGGAACAGAAAGCAAGAGAGTTTATGCTTTTGGAGCAAGGGTCGATGAGCGTAGCCGAGTATGAGGCTAAGTTCACCGAATTGTCGAGGTTTGCTCCGCACTTGGTTGCTACTGAGGACCTACGGGTCAGGAAGCTTGAGATGGGCTTGAAGGCCTTTATTCGAGATTGGGTATCCATTCTTTAGGTGGAGTCTTTGAGATAGATAGTAGGGAAGAAGAAGATTGCCGAAAAGAATGCGGAAGACTTCATGAGAAAAAGAGACAGTGGCTTCGGAAAGAGCATGTCTCGGGGTCAGTCTAGTAGTTCATCGTCCAAGAAGAGGACTAGGACTGCACCGTACCAGTTCTCCCAGCCGATGCTGGCTCAGAGACCTTCTTTTGTGCCTCAGGCACTGCGCCCTACAGCATCACAGGCTATGAGGGTTATGCCTCCGGCTTCATCCATATCACAGACTTTTGAGGTATGCGTCGTTTGTGGTCGTCGGCACAAGACCGGAGATTACTGAAGAATGTCGGTGATGCTTCCACTGTGGTGAGATGGGCCACATGATTCGAGATTGCCCGCGTAAGCAGTCACAGTCTGGGTCACAGGGAGTTCGACCTCCAAGCAGGCAGACTTCACTTTAGGGGTCTTCACTCAAGCCTCTAGATCCTTGCCATCCACTCAGCAGCCTTGTCAGGCTAGTCAGGGAAGGGTCTTTACCAAGACTGATAGAGACGCACAGGCATCTGATGATGTTGTGCAAGGTATGGACAAGTTGATCTTGTCAAGGTTATAGTGTTGATATGATATATGCTGTACTATATAGGTATCCTATGTGATGTTTTGCGATGCTTGTATCTATGTATAGTTTGTACTATAACTTGGGTAATTCAAATTCTCAGGTTCGTTGCTAGTGAATGAGTGTTTAGCAAGAGTGTTGATTGACACAGGATCTACTCATTCATTCGTCTCACCTAGTTTTGCCAAAGGCTTTACATCCGAGCCGAGTAAGCTACCTCGAGAGTTGTCCATTTCGACTCCGTTGGGCAAGTCTATTGAGACAGATGAAGTGTATCCGGGGAATGTTGTGCAAGTTACGCAGCACGAGTTGCCAGTAGACTTGATCGTTCTGGAATTTCAGGACTGGGATTTTGACGTCATCCTAGGTATGGATTGGCTCTCAGCTCACCATGGACACGTGGCATATGTTTCGAGAAGGTGGTGAATTTTAAACCCACTGGGTTGAAGCCATTTCATTTTAGAGGACTTCAGAGGAGAGACATTGCTCGCTTTATAGCTCTCAGTCTCGAGAAGGTAGAAACGTGAGGCTCCACAGCCATTCCAGTTGTGAGTGAGTATATGGATGTTTTTCTGGAAACCTTACCGGGATTGCCTCCGGATCGGGCAATTGAGTTGGCTCGAGGTACGACACCGATTTCTAGAGCTCCGTATAGGATGGCCCCTATTGAGCTAAAGGAGCAGTTGGAAGAATTGCAGCGCCTTGGTTTCATTCGGCCAAGTGTCTCACCTTGGGGAGCTCCAGTGCTCTTTGTGAAGAAGAAAGGTGGGTCTATGCGTATGTGCATTGACTACAGGCAATTGAACAAGGTGACTATCAAGAATCGTTATCCATTGCCACGGATAGACGACCTATTTGATCAGTTGAAGGGAGCGAAGTTCTTTTCCAAGATTGACCTTCGATCTGGTTATCATCAGTTGAAGGTAAAGAAGGAATACATTCCGAAGACAGCGTTCAGGACTTGATACGGCCATTACGAGTTTTTAGTCATGTCTTTTGGGCTGACTAACGCGCCGGCAGCATTCATGAATCTGATGAACCGGGTGTTCAAATTGTCTCTCAATCAGTGTGTGATCATATTTGTAAATGATATCCTTGTGTATTCACAATCACAGGATGATCACACGAGAGATCTTCACCTTGTGTTGCAGACTCTTCGAGAGCATAGACTTTATGCTAAGTTGAGTAAATACGAGTTCTGGCTGGATATGGTGTCCTTTCTTGGACATGTGGTGTCTGCTGAAGGTATCTCAATCAATCCTGCGAAGATTGAGGCAGTGATGAATTGGGAAAGGCCGAAGAGTGTCACCGAGATTTGTAGTTTTCTCAGCCTGGCAGGATACTACAGGAGGTTCATGGAGGGATTTTCAAGATTAGCCGCTCCGCTTACCTATCTCACGCGGAAGAACACGAAATTCACCTGGAGTGACAAGTGCGAGGCAAGCTTCTTGGAGTTGAAAAGGAGGCTTACCACAACTCTTATCCTCACAGTTCCGTCCGGAAGCGGTGGCTTCGAAGTCTATAGTGATGCCTCACTAGTTGGACTTGGATGTGTTTTGATGCAGCATAAATAGGTGGTTGCCTATGCTTCCCGTCAGTTAAAGGAACATGAGCAAAACTACCCCACTCATGACTTGGAGCTTGTGGCCATCGTGTTTGCACTGAAAATTTGGCGTCACTACCTCTATGGGGAAGAGTTCGTTTTGTTTACGGACCACAAGAGCTTGAAGTATCTTTTCCTCCAGAAGGAGTTGAATATGCGGCAGCGTCGATGGATGGAGTTCATAAAGGACTATGGCTGTTCTATCCAGTACCATCCGGGTAAGGCTAATGTGGTAGCCGATGCTCTTCGTAGGAAACCTTACGGGGTTATGGCTCCCTTGAGAGTACATGAGTGGAAGTTGTTGAATGATATGTGTAATCTAGACACTGCTCTCAGGCATGTCACCTACGGGCCGGTGATGTCCAATATCGTGGTTAGGCCACATATTTTGAACCGGATCAAGGAGTTGTAAATTCAGATATTGAGTTGCTTGCATATCGAGACAAGTCGGTGAGTAGTGGCAGTCAGGAGTTTGCTTTGAATGGTGATGGTGCTATCACGTTCAAAGGCAGGTTGTCCGTTCCCGCCGACACAGTGTTGAGGGGTGAGATTTTGGATGAGGCTCACCGATCCATGTACACGGTACATCCAGGAGGTACCAAGATGTATCAGAATTTGAAGAAGCACTACTGGTGGAGGAATATGAAGAGGGAAGTCACCGAGTATGTTGCTAGATATTTTGTGTGCCGGTAGGTGAAAGCCGAGCATCAGAGGCCGGCAGGTCTTTTACAGTCCCTTCCTATTTCGGAATGGAAATGGGAGAATATCTCGATGGATTTCATCATGGGTTTGCCATGAACGGCGAAGGGCTCCTATGCTATTTGGGTGATTGTAGACAGATTGACTAAGTCTGCACACTTTTTTCCTTATCGGACTACTTTTAATGCGAATCAGTTAGTAGCCCTGTATGTCAAGGAGGTGGTTTGTCTGCACGGTGTGCCAGTTTCTATTGTATCAGATCGAGATCCTAGGTTTACTTCCAGGTTCTGGAAAGTTTTTTAGGATGCTATGGGTTCTCGTTTAAAATTTAGCATCGCCTTTCATCCTCAAACCGATGGGCAGACTGAACGGGTGAATCAGGTTGTGGAGGATATGCTCTGAGCTTGTATGCAGAGACCCCGAATCTTTTTCATGTTTTTACTTCATTGTATTAGGGGTATTATAGTCCTTATGATGTTTTGATGTTTATTGTATTATATATTTATTTGGTGTGGTGTGAACTAGGCGTAATCAAACTTGTAACGGAGGGATGTCATATCACACCCTAAACTTTAGAAAGCTCTAGTTTTGGTACTGTTTACTGGAATTGAGTGATTCTTGAACCATTAGAAAGGTGTTGGAACCCTCTTTGAAGTTCATGTTTAATGTTTTTCCTTATTTTGAGTTTAAGCCAAGTTAATAGTGGGTTTTATCTAATGGAATTGCAGATCAGTCAACTTTGGGGACAATTTAGTCTATTAATTAAGTGGAATTTAGAAATTCTGGAAAGCCAAAAATGTTCGTTTTCGAAAGACGAATCCAACGCAAGTTGAATCGTCGAAATCCGACGAACGAGTCAAAAGTTATGGCCGAAACAGTAAAATGAGTCGAAGCAGAGCACCGATCGCTCGGTTAGAAGCAGCGATCGATCGGTCCAAAACCGATCGATCGGTATCTATCAACTGGTCCAGAATTTTGTATGGGGAAAATTTCCAGAGAGTGCTTTTTTGACTGATCGCCCGGTCAAGAGCACCGATCGCTCGGTTGAGAACCGATCGATCAATCAAAACCACCGATCGCTCGGTCTCTCGTGATTTTTACAGAATTTTAGTATGGGCGTTTTGGTCTTTTTGTTCTCAGACCTTGGGGCTATAAATAGGGGGTCCTACTCGAAATATTAAAATACTCTACCTATTTCTAACCTAATTTGGCAAAAAGGAGGAGAAAACCTAGGGTTTGAGGGAGAGGGTTGCTTGGAGAAGGAAGTTGCTAGAAGATTGAGAGGAAAGCTTGGAGATCGTCCTCAAAGCTTCTCCAAATCTCCTTGGGAGCATTTTGAATCCAAGGGAAGGATTCCTAAGGTGATATACTATCCTAATAAACTCTATTTTAATGTTTTGTGAATATCAATTTGATAAAATGATAGAATAGAGATTAAATGCATTTTCTCCAAATTTTCTATGAAGTAAGCTAATTATTGATGGAAATGTGGATGGAAATGTGGATTGGATGTGGATAGAATATATGGAGGATGGGAAATGTATGGAGGATGGGATTAATATGTGGATGTGAATAGTGAATTGATTGTATGGATGAATTATGGTTTGATGAATGCTTGAAAATATAGAGGGGAAATGGATTCATATTATGCGTACACAAGGTGTTTGTGAAAATGCTTGAAAGGATAAATGCTATTATACTCTTTTGAAATGGTGGTAAATTGATTATGAATTACGATATGAATTATGATAAGATATGTATATGTGAATGGTTTGTTAAGTATGTCTAATTATTTGCATGGAAATTGATAGTCGGGAAGGTAAGAACTTAGAGGAACATCTCTCAAACCGGGAATTCTCTAACTATTTGGTATGGGACAGTATAGTGGAGTTTCCATGGTGGGAGATCGGAACCTATGCAATTACCAACTCGAATGTTAATTTCGACACTTAAGCACATATGCACGTGTATGTTAAGATAAGAGTCTCACAAGTCACACATGTGGACCACAAGCATGAGCATGGCATACGTATGACATTCTGAATAAGCATAAGCATGGCATGGTCCGTATCCGCCAAGAACGGCATGTCAATTACATTTGATTCTTAGGCATGGTCCGTATCCGCCAAGAACGGCATGTCAACCATATGATTTCTAAGGCATGGTCCGTATCCGCCAAGAACGGCATGTCACATCATTGTATGATCTGAATAAGTGCATAAGCATAAGCATCTCACAAGCATGTGGTCTCATAAGCATAAGCAACTCATAAGTGTATTGTCTTCCAAGTCTAAGATTCTCACAAGTACACGAGTCAAGGTGATGATATGATGTATATACGCACACGTTCTTCCGCACTCTGATTATGTTATTATGTTATTGGATATGTTTCTGACTAAGTGCAGGTATATTATTATTGTTGGTTGGATTTTATATACACTGAGTACCTTTGTACTCAGCCGGACTTTGTCTTGGCAGGTTTAGAGCAGGAGTACACGGCGGAGCCGTGGGTTGAGGAAACATACGCAGAGGAAGGAGGTGAAGGTAAGCCTTCTGATGAGGGAGCCAGAGACTTGGGTGGCTGCACCTCTTAGTTTTTATTTGAGAGAGTTGTATTAGACTTGAGTAGATGTTGCCTAGTAGACTTTTATAGTTGTGTATCAGACTCTTTGGTTTTAGTGGGTTGTATTTGTTGACTATAGACTCGTGCTATTTAGTTGGTTACAGTTGATATATCGAAAATTTTATTATCCTCATTTTTGGAGACTCGTGTTAGTGTGCCTTGCATGTCATGGATTTTAAGCAGGTTTAAGTAATGTGGCGATCCCAAAGTCCTATTTTAGCCTTGTAGGATTTTGGGGTCGTTACAGAGGTGGTATCAGAGCTCAAGGCATTAGAGTCCTTAGGGCTAAGGTATTAAGTGTAGGGTGTAGGAAGATGTGAACCTTAGGGAAGCAACATCATGTTCAGGACTTTAAAATTGTTGAGGATTGAGTTTTGATTAAGCATAGACTTAGGAATTTATGTGAGTGTGTTCTAAATAGATTGTTTTCTTCTTCTGAGGATTGTAAGCATGAGAAGGGGTGGAAGAAATAATAGGAATGGAGGAGGCAGTGTGACTGATGGGGATACTCCAGACGGTACCCCCCAGGCAAATATGGGTCGGGCCATGGAAGCTATTGCTGCAGCCATGGAGAGGCAGGCTGAAATTATGGCTCAGCAAACTGCATTACTAGCGGCTGGTCAAGCTAGGCAAGAGAGGCAGATTGATGTTCACCCACCCCGTCACAACGGAGTGGAAGCTTTTAGGAGGATGAGTCCTCCAGCCTTCTATGGTAGTACGGATCCCTCAGTTGCCGAATTGTGGATCATGCAACTAGAGAAGATTTTCACCGTGCTTGAGGCTACCGATGAGCAGAGGGTGAAATGGGCCTCCTTTGTCATGGAAGGCGAGGCTGAACATTGGTGGAGGGCCGCATCTAGGCAGAGGAATGAGGTGCGAGCTGGATAAAAGTGGACTTGGGGAGAGTTCCTCGACATCTTCTATGAGAGATACTTCCCGATGTTTGTGAGAGATCAGAAGGAGATTGAATTCTCTACCTTGGAGCAAGGGAGGATGTCAGTGGCCGAGTATGAGGCCAAGTTTGTAGAGCTTTCTAGGTTCGCTCCTCACTTGATTGCTACGGAGAGAATGAAGGCAAAGAGGTTTGAGCGAGGCTTGAAGGATTTTATCCGGGAGAAGGTTTCGATACTTCAACTCGAAACATGTAGGGAGGTGTATCAGCGCGCCTTGATAGCTGAGAAGAATTCACAGGAATTTTTGAAGAAGAGGGAGAAGATGTAAGCAAGCAGGTTTGTCCCCCAGGACAAGAGGTCGAGGATAGCAGGTCCTATGCCCATTGCTAGGCCTACCCCGTATCAGAGGCCTACTCAGGCAGCCCCTCGAGCATCTCAGGTGGCTCCGCCTACTGCTGGTACCCAGTTGTATGATACGTGCAGCCAGTGCGGAAAGAGGCATAGAGTGGGAGAGTGTAGGGAAACTACTGGAGGTTGTTTCCATTGTGGAGAGGTCTCACACCGGATCCGAGATTGCCCACTCCGCATTCAGCAGGGGATTCAGTCGACTCAGCCACAGGGAGTCAGGCCCCCAGGTAGGCAGTCCACACAGCAGAGACCACCACAGGGTCCTAGACCTTAGCAACCTCGCCAGCCAGCTCAGGGTCGAGTGTTTGCTACCTCGGAGCGGGATGCACAGGCGTCCGAAGACGTTGTGCAGGGTACGTTTAATTGTGTTTTAGTCAATTAAAATATTGTTCTGATGCTATGTGTGTGATATTAAATGTTATGTGATATGATGTAAGATGAATGTATGTACTCATGATTTGACAAATTAGCTTTGTGTATTAATTCAGGCTCATTGTTGATAAATGATTTCCTCGCTCATGTTTTGATCAATACTGGTTCCACTCACTCCTTCGTTACACCTAGTTTTGCACGAGAGTTTCCGATGGAGCCAAGTCTGTTAGACCGTGAATTGTCTATCACTACTCCTGTCGGTAGTTCAGTCATCACTGATAAGGTCTATCGAGATTGCGACATTCAAATAGGTCAGAGAGTGATGCCGGCTGATCTGATTGTCCTTGAGTTCCAAGACTTTGACGTCATTTTAGGCATGGATTGGCTTTCCAAATACCATGGGCATGTCGACTGTTTTGGGAAAGTGGTCAACTTTAGACCAATCAGTGAGCCCTCTTTTCGTTTCCAAGGGTTGAAGAAGAAGGACTTAGCTCGTTTCGCGGCATTGAGTCTTACTACCTCGGAAGCACCAGATTCCTCAAGTATTCCAGTTGTAGAGGAATTTATGGATGTATTTCCTAAAGACTTACCGGGTTTGCCATCGGATAGAGAAGTGGAGTTTGCAATTGAGTTGGCTCCTGGTACGGCACCCATCTCTAAAGCGCCATATAGGATGGCTCCAGCAGAGTTGAAAGAGCTTAAGGAGCAGATTGACGAATTGCTTGGTCTTGGATTTATCTGCCCAAGTGTATCACCTTGGGGTGCTCCAGTGTTGTTTGTGAAGAAGAAGGATGCCTCAATGAGGATGTGCATCGACTATCGGCAACTGAACAAGGTCACTATCAAGAACAAATATCCTTTACCTAGGATCGATGACTTGTTTGATCAGTTGCAAGGAGCTAAGTATTTCTCCAAGATTGATTTGAGGTCATGCTACCATCAGCTGAAGATAAAGGTGGAAGATTTGCCTAAGTCTGCTTTCAGGACCAGATATGGGCATTTTGAATTCTTAGTCATGCCATTCGGTTTGACAAACGCCCCAGCAACATTCATGGATCTCATGAACAGGATCTTCAAGCCGACTCTGGACCGCTTTGTGATCGTGTTTGTGGATGAAATTTTAGTGTACTCCAGGACACAGAAGGAGCATGAGATGCATCTCCGGATCACCCTGAAGACACTCCGTGAGCATAAGCTATATGCTAAGCTTAGCAAGTGCGAGTTTTGGCTAGAAAAAGTAGCATTTCTAGGCCATGTAGTGTCAGAAGAGGGGATTTCAATTGACCCTGCTAAGATAGAAGCAGTGGAAGGATGGGGAAGGCCAAAGAGTGTTACAGAGGTTCGAAGTTTCTTGGGCCTAGCTGGATATTATTGAAGATTTGTAGAAGGATTTTCCAGTTTGGCAGTTCCGCTTACTCATCTAACTCGAAAGAACGCTAGATTCGAGTGGAATGAGAAATGTGAGAAGAGTTTTCTTGAGTTGAAGAAGCGTCTCACCACCGCTCCGATCTTGATTGTTCCATCGGGTAGTGAAGATTTTGTGGTGTATAGTGATGCCTCACTCATTGGGTTAGGTTGTGTTCTTATGCAACACGGGAAGGTGATTGCCTATGCTTCTCGACAGTTGAAAGACCACGAGAAGAACTATCCTACCCATGATTTGGAGTTAGCAGCCTTGGTTTTTGCTCTTAAGATCTGGAGACACTACTTGTACGGTGCGCAGTTTGAAGTTTTCACCGAACACAAAAGTCTAAAGTATTTATTCTTGCAGAAAGAGCTGAATTTGAGGCAGCGTCGTTGGGTGGAATTCCTCAAGGATTATGATTGTTCTATCCAGTACCACCCGGGGAAAGCGAATGTAGTGGCAGATGCGCTAAGTAGGAGACCTACTGGGTTCTTGGCACAGTTGATGGTCCAAGAATGGAAGTTACTAGAAGAGGTGTCTAGCCTCGATGCGGATTTCAGTGTGGGAGCATCTGGAGCCTTGTTGGCTAACATTATGGTCAGGCCAACCTTATTGAACAGGATTAAAGACCTGCAGTGGAATGATGGAGAACTGCACGCTGCTATGAATAAGTCGCTTAACAGCGGGTTTGAGGATTTCTCTTGGAGGGATGGTGGAGTTTGTTTCAAGGGTAGACTTTGTGTTCCGGATGATGAGGATTTAAGAAGGGAGATTCTGGATGAAGCACACAAGTCCAAGTACACCGTGCATCCGGGAGGTACTAAGATGTACCAAAACCTTAAGAAGTATTTCTGGTGGAAAGGTATGAAGAAAGATGTGGCTACCTTTCTATCCAAGTGTTTGGTGTGTCAGCAGGTGAAGGCCGAACACAGGAGGCCGGCAGGACTTCTTCAGTCTCTTCCTATTCCCGAGTGGAAGTGGGAAAATATCTCCATGGATTTTTTTGTTGGTTTGCCAAAGACGGCCAAGAACTTTGATGCCATTTGGGTTGTGGTTGACCGATTGACTAAATCAGCTCACTTTCTTCCATATCGGACCACTTTCAACTCCAATCAATTGGCTAACCTCTATATCAAGGAGATAGTTCGTTTGCATGGAGTGCCTGTTAGCATTGTTTCTGATCGAGATCCGAGATTTACATCCAGATTCTGGAAGAGTTTTCAGCAGGCCATGGGTTCCCATTTAGATTTTAGTACGACATTTCATCCGCAGACCGATGGGCAAACTGAAAGAGTGAACCAGATCATAGAAGACATGCTACGAGCTTGCATGTTAGACTTTCAGGGTAGTTGGGTTGATCACTTGCCGTTGGTTGAGTTTGCCTACAACAACAGCTATCAAGCTAGCATTCAGATGGCACCGTTTGAGGCACTTTATGGGAGGAGTTGTCGTTCATCTTTGTGTTGGGACGAAGTTGGTGAGAAGAAGTTTTGGGTCCCGAGCTCGTTGGTTAAACTGTGGATAGAGTTCAGTTGATCAGGGAGAGGTTGAAAGCAGCTCAGAGTTGACAGAAGAGCTATGCCGATACTCGGAGGAGAGATCTTGAGTTCCAAGTCGGAGATTTTGTATTTGTAAAGATCTCACCTACGAAGGGGGTGATGAGATTCGGCAAGCGAGGCAAGCTCAATCCGAGATATGTGGGTCCTTTTGAGATCATCGCCCGAGTCGGGGAAGTTGCTTATCGGGTCGCCTTACCATCTCACATGGAAGGTGTGCATAATGTCTTTCACATCTCTATGTTGAGGAAGTACATTGCTGATCCTTCACATGTCATTCATTTGGAACTGTTGGAAATTCGGGAAGATTTGACTCTAGTAGAGCAACCGGCTCGAATTTTGGACCGGAAAGAGCAAGTTTTGCGTTCAAAGGTCATTCCTCTTGTGCTCTTGCAATGGGAGCGTCACTCTAGAGAAGAGGCTACTTGGGAGAGAGAAGCCGAAGTCCGCGAAAAGTACCCACATTTATTCACCTAAGGTACGTAATTTCGAGGACGAAATTCTTTTAAGGGGGGGAGGATGTAGAGACCCCGAATCTTTTTCATGTTTTTACTTCATTGTATTAGGGGTATTATAGTCCTTATGATGTTTTGATGTTTATTGTATTATATATTTATTTGGTGTGGTGTGAACTAGGCTTAATCAAACTTGTAACGGAGGGATGTCATATCACACCCTAAACTTTAGAAAGCTCTAGTTTTGGTACCGTTTACTGGAATTGAGTGATTCTTGAACCATTAGAAAGGTGTTGGAACCCTCTTCGAAGTTCATGTTTAATGTTTTTCCTTATTTTGAGTTTAAGCCAAGTTAATGGTGGGTTTTATCTAATGGAATTGCAGATCAGTCAACTTTGGGGACAATTTAGTCTATTAATTGAGTTGAATTTAGAAATTCTGAAAAGCCAGAAATGTTCGTTTTCGAAAGACGAATCCAACGCAAGTTGAATCGTCGAAATCCGACGAACGAGTCAAAAGTTATGGCCGAAACAGTAAAATGAGTCGAAGCAGAGCACCGATCGCTCGGTTAGAAGCAGCGATCGATCGGTCCAAAACCGATCGATCGGTATCTATCAACTGGTCCAGAATTTTGTATGGGGAAAATTTCCAGAGTGTGCTTTTTTGACCGATCGCCCGGTCAAGAGTACCGATCGCTCGGTTGAGAACCGATCGATCGATCAAAACCACCGATCGCTCGGTCTCTCGTGATTTTTATAGAATTTTAGTAAGGGCATTTTGGTCTTTTTGTTCTCAGACCTTGGGGCTATAAATAGGGGGTCCTACTCGAAATATTAAAATACTCTACCTATTTCTAACCTAATTTGGCAAAAAGGGGGAGAAAACCTAGGGTTTGAGGGAGAGGGTTGCTTGGAGAAGAAGGAGGTTGCTAGAAGATTGAGAGGAAAGCTTGGAGATCGTCGTCAAAGCTTCTCCAAATCTCCTCGGGAGCATTTTGAATCCAAGGGAAGGATTCCTAAGGTCGATATACTATCCTAATCAACTCTATTTTAATGTTTTGTGAATATCAATTTGATAGAAATGATAGAATAGAGATTAAATGCATTTTCTCCAAATTTTCTATGAAGTAAGCTAATTATTGATGGAAATGTGGATGGAAATGTGGATTGGATGTGGATAGAATATATGGAGGATGAGAAATGTATGGAGGATGGGATTAATATGTGGATGTGAATAGTGAATTGATTGTATGGATGAATTATGGTTTGATGAATGCTTGAAAATATAGAGGGGAAATGGATTCATATTATGCGTACACAAGGTGTTTGTGAAAATGCTTGAAAGGATAAATGCTATTATACTCTTATGAAATGGTGGTAAATTGATTATGAATTGCGATATGAATTATGATAAGATATGTATATGTGAATGGTTTGTTAAGTATGTCTAATTATTTGCATGGAAATTGATAGTCGGGAAGGTAAGAACTTATAGGAACATCTCTCAAACCGGGAATTCTCTAACTATTTGGTATGGGACAGTATAGTGGAGTTTCCATGGTGGGAGATCGGAACCTATGCAATTACCAACTCGAATGTTAATTTCGACACTTAAGCACATATGCACGTGTATGTTAAGATAAGAGTCTCACAAGTCACACATGTGGACCACAAGCATGAGCATGGCATACGTATGACATTCTGAATAAGCATAAGCATGGCATGGTCCGTATCCGCCAAGAACGGCATGTCAATTACATTTGATTCTTAGGCATGGTCCGTATCCGCCAAGAACGGCATGTCAACCATATGATTTCTAAGGCATGGTCCGTATCCGCCAAGAACGGCATGTCACATCATTGTATGATCTGAATAAGTGCATAAGCATAAGCATCTCACAAGCATGTGGTCTCATAAGCATAAGCAACTCATAAGTGTATTGTCTTCCAAGTCTAAGATTCTCACAAGTACACGAGTCAAGGTGATGATATGATGTATATACGCACACGTTCTTCCGCACTCTGATTATGTTATTATGTTATTGGATATGTTTCTGACTAAGTGCAGGTATATTATTATTGTTGGTTGGATTTTATATACACTGAGTACCTTTGTACTCAGCCGGACTTTGTCTTGGCAGGTTTAGAGCAGGAGTACACGGCGGAGCCGTGGGTTGAGGAAACATACGCAGAGGAAGGAGGTGAAGGTAAGCCTTCTGATGAGGGAGCCAGAGACTTGGGTGGCTGCACCTCTTAGTTTTTATTTGAGAGAGTTGTATTAGACTTGAGTAGATGTTGCTTAGTAGACTTTTATAGTTGTGTATCAGACTCTCTGGTTTTAGTGGGTTGTATTTGTTGACTATAGACTCGTGCTATTTAGTTGGTTACAGTTGATATATCGAAAATTTTATTATCCTCATTTTTGGAGACTCGTGTTAGTGTGCCTTGCATGTCATGGATTTTAAGCAGGTTTAAGTAATGTGGCGATCCCAAAGTCCTACTTTAGCCTTGTAGGATTTTGGGGTCGTTACAGAGGTGGTATCAGAGCCCAAGGCATTAAAGTCCTTAGGGCTAAGGTATTAAGTGTAGGGTGTAGGAAGATGTGAACCTTAGGGAAGCAACATCATGTTCAGGACTTTAAAATTGTTGAGGATTGAGTTTTGATTAAGCATAGACTTAGGAATTTATGTGAGTGTGTTCTAAATAGATTGTTTTCTTCTTCTGAGGATTGTAAGCATGAGAAGGGGTGGAAGAAATAATAGGAATGGAGGAGGCAGTGTGACTGATGGGGATACTCCAGACGGTACCCCCAGGCAAATATGGGTCGGGCCATGGAAGCTATTGCTGCAGCCATGGAGAGGCAGGCTGAAATTATGGCTCAGCAAACTGCATTACTAGCGGCTGGTCAAGCTAGGCAAGAGAGGCAGATTGATGTTCACCCACCCCGTCACAACGGAGTGGAAGCTTTTAGGAGGATGAGTCCTCCAGCCTTCTATGGTAGTACGGATCCCTCAGTTGCCGAATTGTGGATCATGCAACTAGAGAAGATTTTCACCGTGCTTGAGGCTACCGATGAGCAGAGGGTGAAATGGGCCTCCTTCGTCATGGAAGGCGAGGCTGAACATTGGTGGAGGGCCGCATCTAGGCAGAGGAATGAGGTGCGAGCCGGATAAAAGTGGACTTGGGGAGAGTTCCTCGACATCTTCTATGAGAGATACTCCCCGGTGTTTGTGAGAGATCAGAAGGAGATTGAATTCTCTACCTTGGAGCAAGGGAGGATGTCAGTGGCCGAGTATGAGGCCAAGTTTGTAGAGCTTTCTAGGTTCGCTCCTCACTTGATTGCTACGGAGAGAATGAAGACAAAGAGGTTTGAGCGAGGCTTGAAGGATTTTATCCGGGAGAAGGTTTCGATACTTCAACTCGAAACATGTAGGGAGGTGTATTAGCGCGCCTTGATAGCTGAGAAGAATTCACAGGAATTTTTGAAGAAGAGGGAGAAGATGCAAGCAAGCAGGTTTGTCCCCCAGGACAAGAGGTCGAGGATAGCAGGTCATATGCCCATTGCTAGGCCTACCCCGTATCAGAGGCCTACTCAGGCAGCCCCTCGAGCATCTCAGGTGGCTCCGCCTACTGCTGGTACCCAGTTGTATGATACGTGCAGCCAGTGCGGAAAGAGGCATAGAGTGGGAGAGTGTAGGGAAATTACTGGAGGTTGTTTCCATTGTGGAGAGGTCTCACACCGGATCCGAGATTGCCCACTCCGCATTCAGCAGGGGATTCAGTCGACTCAGCCACAGGGAGTCAGGCCCCCAGGTAGGCAGTCCACACAGCAGAGACTACCACAGGGTCCTAGACCTTAGCAACCTCGCCAGCCAGCTCAGGGTCGAGTGTTTGCTACCTCGGAGCGGGATGCACAGGCGTCTGACGACGTTGTGCAGGGTACGTTTAATTGTGTTTTAGTCAATTAAAATATTATTCTGATGCTATGTGTGTGATATTAAATGTTATGTGATATGATGTAAGATGCATGTATGTACTCATGATTTGACAAATTAGCTTTGTGCATTAATTCAGGCTCATTGTTGATAAATGAGTTCCTCGCTCATGTTTTGATCGATACTGGTTCCACTCACTCCTTAGTTAGACGAAGTTTTGCACGAGAGTTTCCGATGGAGCCGAGTCTGTTAGACCGTGAATTGTCTATCACTACTCCTGTCGGTAGTTCAGTCATCACTGATAAGGTCTATCGAGATTGCGACATTCAAATAGGTCAGAGAGAGATGCCGACTGATCTGATTGTCCTTGAGTTCCAAGACTTTGACGTCATTTTAGGCATGGATTGGCTTTCCAAATACCATGGGCATGTCAACTGTTTTGGGAAAGTGGTCAACTTTTGACCAATCAGTGAGCCCTCTTTTCGTTTCCAAGTGTTGAAGAAGAAGGACTTAGCTCGTTTCGCGGCATTGAGTCTTACTACCTCGGAAGCACCAGATTCCTCAAGTATTCCAGTTGTAGAGGAATTTATGGATGTATTTCCTAAAGACTTACCGGATTTGCCAACGGATAGAGAAGTGGAGTTTGCAATTGAGTTGGCTCCGGGTACAGCACCCATCTCTAAAGCGCCATATAGGATGGCTCCAGCAGAGTTGAAAGAGCTTAAGGAGCAGATTGACGAATTGCTTGGTCTTGGATTTATCCGCCCAAGTGTATCACCTTGGGGAGCTCCAGTGTTGTTTGTGAAGAAGAAGGATGGTTCAATGAGGATGTGCATCGACTATCGGCAACTGAACAAGGTCACTATCAAGAACAAATATCATTTACCTAGGATCGATGACTTGTTTGATCAGTTGCAAGGAGCTAAGTATTTCTCCAAGATTGATTTGAGGTCGGGCTACCATCAGCTGAAGATAAAGGTGGAAGATGTGCCTAAGTCTGCTTTCAGGACCAGATATGGGCATTTTGAATTCTTAGTCATGTCGTTCAGTTTGAAAAACGCCCCAGCAACATTCATGGATCTCATGGACAGGATCTTCAAGCCGACTCTGGACCGCTTTGTGATCGTGTTTGTGGATGAAATTTTAGTGTACTCCAGGACACAGAAGGAGCATGAGATGCATCTCCGGATCACCCTGAAGACACTCCGTGAGCATAAGCTATATGCTAAGCTTAGCAAGTGCGAGTTTTGGTTAGAAAAAGTAGCATTTCTAGGCCATGTGGTGTCAGAAGAAGGGATTTCAGTTAACCCTGCTAAGATAGAAGCAGTGGAAGGATGGGGAAGGCCAAAGAGTGTTACAGAGGTTCGAAGTTTCTTGGGCCTAGCTGGATATTATCGAAGATTTGTAGAAGGATTTTCCAGTTTGGCAGTTCCGCTTACTCATCTAACTCGAAAGAACGCTAGATTCGAGTGGAATAAGAAATGTGAGAAGAGTTTTCTTGAGTTGAAGAAGCGTCTCACCACCGCTCCGATCTTGATTGTTCCATCGGGTAGTGAAGATTTTGTGGTGTATAGTGATGCCTCACTCATTGGGTTAGGTTGTGTTTTATGCAACACGGGAAGGTGATCGCCTATGCTTCTCGGCAGTTGAAAGACCACGAGAAGAACTATCCTACCCATGATTTGGAGTTAGCAGCCTTGGTTTTTGCTCTTAAGATCTGGAGACACTACTTGTACGGTGCGCAGTTTGAAGTTTTCACCGACCACAAAAGTCTAAAGTATTTATTCTTGCAGAAAGAGCTGAATTTGAGGCAGCGTCGTTGGGTGGAATTCCTCAAGGATTATGATTGTTCTATCCAGTACCACCCGGGGAAAGCGAATGTAGTGGCAGATGCGCTAAGTAGGAGACCTACTGGGTTCTTGGCACACTTGATGGTCCAAGAATGGAAGTTACTAGAAGAGGTGTCTAGCCTCGATGCGGGTTTCAGTGTGGGAGCATCTGGAGCCTTGTTGGCTAACATTATAGTCAGGCTAACCTTATTGAATAGGATTAAAGACCTGCAGTGGAATAATGGAGAACTGCACGCTGCTATGAATAAGTCGATTAACAGCGGGTTTCAGGATTTCTCTTGGAGGGATGGTGGAGTTTGTTTCAAGGGTAGACTTTGTGTTCCGGATGATGAGGATTTAAGAAGGGAGATTCTGGATGAAGCACACAAGTCCAAGTACACCGTGCATCCGGGAGGTACTAAGATGTACCAGAACCTTAAGAAGTATTTCTGGTGGAAAGGTATGAAGAAAGATGTGGCTACCTTTCTATCTAAGTGTTTGGTGTGTCAGCAGGTGAAGGCCGAACACAGGAGGCCGGCAGGACTTCTTCAGTCTCTTCCTATTCCCGAGTGGAAGTGGGAAAATATCTCCATGGATTTTTTTGTTGGTTTGCCAAAGACGGCCAAGAACTTTGATGCCATTTGGGTTGTGGTTGACCGATTGACTAAATCAGCTCACTTTCTTCCATATCGGACCACTTTCAACTCCAATCAATTGGCTAACCTCTATATCAAGGAGATAGTTCGTTTGCATGGAGTGCCTGTTAGCATTGTTTCTGATCGAGATCCGAGATTTACATCCAGATTCTGGAAGAGTTTTCAGCAGGCCATGGGTCCCCATTTGGATTTTAGTACGACATTTCATCCGCAGACAAATGGGCAAACTGAAAGAGTGAACCAGATCATAGAGGACATGCTACGAGCTTGCATGTTAGACTTTCAGGGTAGTTGGGTTGATCACTTGCCGTTGGTTGAGTTTGCCTACAACAACAGCTATCAAGCTAGCATTCAGACGGCACCGTTTGAGGCACTTTATGGGAGGAGTTGTCGTTCATCTTTGTGTTTGGACGAAGTTGGTGAGAGGAAGCTTTTGGGTCCCGAGCTCGTTGGTCAGACTATGGATAGAGTTCAGTTGATCAGGGAGAGGTTGAAATCTGCTCAGAGTAGATAGAAGAGCTATGCCGATACTCGGAGGAGAGATCTTGAGTTCCAAGTCGGAGATTTTGTATTTGTAAAGATCTCACCTACGAAGGGGGTGATGAGATTCGGCAAGCGAGGCAAGCTCAATCCGAGATATATGGGTCCTTTTGAGATCATCACCCGAGTCGGGGAAGTTGCTTATCGGGTCGCCTTACCACCTCACATGGAAGGTGTGCATAATGTCTTTCACATCTCTATGTTGAGGAAGTACATTGCTGATCCTTCACATGTCATTCATTTGGAACCGTTGGATATTCGGGAAGATTTGACTCTAGTAGAGCAACCGGCTCGAATTTTGGACCAGAAAGAGCAAGTTTTGCGTTCAAAGGTCATTCCTCTTGTGCTCTTGCAATGGGAGCATCACTCTAGAGAAGAGGCTACGTAATTTCGAGGACGAAATTCTTTTAAAGGGGGGAGGATGTAGAGACCCCGAATCTTTTTCATGTTTTTACTTCATTGTATTAGGGGTATTATAGTCCTTATGATGTTTTGATGTTTATTGTATTATATATCTATTTGGTGTGGTGTGAACTAGGCTTAATCAAACTTGTAACGGAGGGATGTCATATCACACCCTAAACTTTAGGAAGCTCTAGTTTTGGCACCGTTTACTGGAATTGAGTGATTCTTGAACCATTAGAAAGGTGTTGGAACCCTCTTCGAAGTTCATGTTTAATGTTTTCCTTATTTTGAGTTTAAGCCAAGTCAATGGTGGGTTTTATCTAATGGAATTGCAGATCAGTCAACTTTGGGGATAATTTAGTCTATTAATTAAGTGGAATTTAGAAATTCTAAAAGTCAGAAATGTTCGTTTTCGAAAGACGAATCCAACGCAAGTTGAATCGTCGAAATCCGGCGAACGAGTCAAAAGTTATGGCCGAAACAGTAAAATGAGTCGAAGCAGAGCACCAATCGCTCGGTTAGAAGCAGCGATCGATCGGTCCAAAACCGATCGATCGGTATCTATCAACTGGTCCAGAATTTTGTATGGGGAAAATTCTAGAGAGTGCTTTTTTGACCGATCGCCCGGTCAAGAGCACCGATCGCTCGGTTGAGAACCGATCGCTCGGTCTCTCGTGATTTTTACAGAATTTTAGTATGGGCGTTTTGGTCTTTTTGTTCTCAGACCTTGGGGCTATAATAGGGGGTCCTACTCAAATATTAAAATACTCTACCTATTTCTAACCTAATTTGGCAAAAGGGGGAGAAAACCTAGGGTTTGAGGGAGAGGGTTGCTTGGAGAAGAAGGAGGTTGCTAGAAGATTGAGAGGAAAGCTTGGAGATCGTCCT
Organism: Tetracentron sinense; assembly: GCA_015143295.1. Taxonomy (NCBI): domain Eukaryota; kingdom Viridiplantae; phylum Streptophyta; class Magnoliopsida; order Trochodendrales; family Trochodendraceae; genus Tetracentron; species Tetracentron sinense. Next base: position 28,111,238 of record CM026555.1, on the reverse strand, counting down.
CAAAGCTTCTCCAAATCTCCTCGGGAGCGTTTTGAATCCAAGGGAAGGATTCCTAAGGTCGATATACTATCCTAATCAACTCTATTTTAATGTTTTGTGAATATCAATTTGATAGAAATGATAGAATAGAGATTAAATGCATTATTCTATGAAGTAAGCTAATTATTGATGGAAATGTGGATTTGAATGTGGATAGAATATATGGAGGATGGGAAATGTATGGAGGATGGGATTAATATGTGGATGTGAATAGTGAATTGATTGTATGGATGAATTATGGTTTGATGAATGCTTGAAAATATAGAGGGAAATGGATTCATATTATGCGTACACAAGGTGTTTGTGAAAATGCTTGAAAGGATAAATGCTATTATACTCTTATGAAATGGTGGTAAATTGATTATGAATTGCGATATGAATTATGATAAGATATGTATATGTGAATGGTTGTTAAGTATGTCTAATTATTTGCATGGAAATTGATAGTCGGGAAGGTAAGAACTTAGAGGAACATCTCTCAAACCGGGAATTCTCTAACTATTTGGTAATGGGACAGTATAGTGGAGTTTCCATGGTGGGAGATCGGAATCTAAGCAATTACCAACTCGAATGTTAATTTCGACACTTAAGCACATATGCACGTGTATGTTAAGATAAGAGTCTCACAAGTCACACATGTGGACCACAAGCATGAGCATGGCATACGTAGACATTCTGAATAAGCATAAGCATTGGCATGGTCCGTATCTGCCAAGAACGGCATGTCAATTACATTGATTCTTAGGCATGGTCCGTATCCGCCAAGAACGGCATGTCAACCATATGATTCTAAGGCATGGTCCGTATCCGCCAAGAACGGCATGTCACATCATTGTATGATCTGAATAAGTGCATAAGCATAAGCATCTCACAAGCACGTGGTCTCATAAGCATAAGCAACTCATAAGTGTATTGTCTTCCAAGTCTAAGATTCTCACAAGTACACGAGTCAAGGTGATGATATGATGTATATACGCACACGTTCTTCCGCACTCTGATTATGTTATTATGTTATTGGATATGTTTCTAACTAAGTGCAGGTATATTATTATTGTTTGGTTGGATTTTATACACTGAGTACCTTTGTACTCAGCCGGACTTGTCTTGGACAGGTTTAGAGCAGGAGTACACGGCGGAGCCGTGGGTTGAGGAAACATACACAGAGGAAGGAGGTGAAGGTGGAGCCTTCTGATGAGGGAGCCAGAGACTTGGGTGGCTACACCTCTTAGTTTTTATTTCATTGATTGAGAGAGTTGTATTAGACTTGCGTAGTGTTGTTAGTAGAATTTTATAGTTGTGTATCAGGACTCTTGTTTTAGTGGGTGTATTTGTTCACTATAGACTCGGGCTATTTAGTGGTACAATTGAATAACGAAAATTTACTATCCTCATTTTTGGAGAATTCGTGTTCGGGGGCTTGCATGTCATGGAGTTAAGCCGGTTTAAAGTAATGTGGCTGTCCCAAAGTCCTCTTTTAGCTTCTAGGCTTTTGGGGTCGTTACATTGTATGCTGGACTTCATGGCAGGTGGGAGGAACACTGCCGTTAGTTGGAGTGCCTACAAACAACAGTTACTAGGAAAGCATCAGATGGCACCTTTGAAGCTTTGTCTGGTCGAAGTTGCAGATCAAAAGCATACGGGGGTTTTTTTGGATGAAGTGGTGGGGGGGGGGGGGGGGGGGGGGGGGGGGGGGGGGGTGAGAAATGTAGCACCCAGCTTTTTCACTTTAATGACTACACCTTCGTAGCTATTGCCGTTTTTATAGTCTAATGAATAAATAAGGGAGAAATCGGGAAATTCCGAAACGCAGAAATGTGCGTTTTCGAAAGACGAACCCACGCAAGGTGAATCCGCTCGAAATCCGACGAGCGAGTCAAAAGATATGGTCAAAACAGTACAGACATACAGAGCCCGATCGCTCGAGTCCAGTCAGCGATCGACCGGTCATAACCGATCGGATCGGTAGCCTTCGCACGGTCAGAAATTGTATGGGGAAATTTTCCGAGAGTGAGTTTTTTCACGGTCGACGTCATAAAACCGATCGATCGGTAGGAACGATCGATCGGTCATAACCACCACTCAGTGAATTCCAACGAAAGACTTACGAAATTTCTCAAAAAAACCACGAGACCGGCGATCGGTGGTTAGGATTCCGACGATCGGTTGCCTACGACCGGCGATTCGGTGTTTATGACCGATCGACCGGTGAAAAAAACTCACTCTCTGGAAAAATTTCCCCATACAAAAATTTCTGGACGTGCGATGTACCGATCGATCGGTTAGGAACGGTCGATCGCGACTGGACGACGCGATCGGTGCTCTGTATGTCTGGAATGTTTTGAACATATCTGTTGACTCGCTCGTCGGATATTTCGAAAACGATTCAACTTGCGTGGGTTCGTCTTTCCCGAAAACGCACCATTTCTGAGTTTCGGCATTTCCGATTTCTCCCTTATTTATTAAGTAGAATATAAAACGGCCAATTAGCTACGAAAGGTGGTATTCCATTAAAGATGAAAAACGGCTGGGGTGCACATTTCTCTCACCAAAATTATCCAGTATAGCGGTGAATCTGCAATCTTCGACCATTACAAAGCTTGTCAAAAGGTGCATCTGGATGCTTTCTATAATGTTGTGTAGGCAAATCAACTAACGGCAAGTGTGCTCCCAACTTGCCTGAAAGTCCAGCATCATTGTACGACCCCACCAAAATCCTAGAAGCTATAAATGGAATTTGGGACAGCAACATTACTTCAACCTGCTTAAAAATCCATGACATGCACGGAACACTAACACGATCTCCAAAAATGAGGATAGTAAATTTCGAATATATCAATGTAACCAACTAAAGAGCAAGAGTCGATAGTGAACACAAAATACAAACCCACTAAAACAAAGAGTCTGATACACACCTATAAAAGTATACATAAGCAAACATACTACCAAGTCTAATACAAACTATCTCAATCAAATGAAATAAAAACTAAGAGGGGTAGTCAACCCAAACAGGTGTCTGGCTTCCTCATCAGGAAGGCTCACCTTACCTCTTCTCTGTGTATGATTTCCTCAACCCACGGCTTCCGCCGGACTCCTCTCTAAACCTGTCAAGAACAAGTCCGGCTGAGTACAAAGGTACTCAGGGTATATAAATCCACAAACAATAATAATCATACCTGCACTTAGTCCGAAAAATATCCAATAACATAAGAACATAATCAGAGTGCGGAGAACGTGTGCGATATACATCAATCATCACCTTGACTCGTGTACTTGTGAGAATCTTAGACTTGGAAGACAATACACTTATGAGTTGCTTATGCTTATGAGACCACGTGCTTGTGAGATGCTTATGCTTATGCACTTATTCAGATCACACCAGTAATGAGACATGCGTTCTTTGGCGGATACGGACCATGCCTTAGAAATCATATGGTTGACATGCCGTCTTGGCGGATACGGACCATGTCTACGAATCAAGTATGACATGCCGTTCTGGCGGATACGGACCATGTCATGCTTATGCTTATTCCGAATGTCCTACAATATGTCCATGCTCATGCTTGTGGTCCACATGTTGTGACTTGTGAGACTCTTATCTTAACATACACGGCTTGTGTACTTAAGTGTCGAAATTAATCATTCGAGTGGTAATTGCTTAGATTCCGATCTCCCACCATGGAAACTCCACTTAATGTCCCATACCAAATAGTTAGAGAATTCCCGGTTTGAGAGATGTTCCTCTAAGTTCTTACCTTCCCGACTATCAATTCCAATGCAAATATTAGACATACTTAACAAACATTCACATATACATATCTTATCATATTCATATCGCAATCATAATCAATTTACCACCATTTCATAAGAGTATAATAGCATTTATCCTTTCAAGCATTTTTCAACAACACCTTGTGTACGCATAATATGAATCCATTCTCCCTCTATATTTTTCAAGCATTCATCAAACCATAATTCATCCATACAATCAATTCACTATTCACATCCACATATTAATCCCATCCTCCATACATTTCCCATCCTCATATATTTCCCTCCAATCCCCATTCCATCCACATTTCCATCAATAATTAGCTTACTCATAGAAATTTGGAAAATGCATTTAATCATCTATTCTATCATTTCTATCAACTTAATATTCACAAAACATTAAATAGAGTTGATTAGGATAGTATATCGACCTTAGGAATCCTTCCCTTGGATTCAAAATGCTCCCGAGGAGATTGGAGAAGCTTTGAGGACGATCTCCAAAGCTTTTCTCTTCATATTCTAGCAAACCTCTTCTTCTCCAAGAACCCTCCTCAAACCTAGGTTTCTCCCCCTTTTTGCCAATTAGGTTAGAAATAGGTAGGGTATTTAATAATTTTGAGTTAGGAACCCTATTTATAGCCCAAGGTCTGAGAACAAAAAAAAGACAAAAAGCCCATACAAAAATCAGCCAAAAATCACGTACGAGAAGCGGGGGTAATCACGACGCGAGAGCCTACGAGCGATCGGTTCTCAACGAGCGATCGGTGCTCTTGACAGGGCGATCGGTCAAAAAAGCACTCTCTAGAAATTTTCCCATACAAATTATGGGACCAGTCGATAGATACCGAGTCGATCGGTTTTGGAACCCGATCGACGATCGGCTTCTGAACGAGCGATTGGTGCTATGCTTGACATTTACTGTTCGCCATAACTTTGACTCGTTCGCCGGATTTCCGACGATTCAACTTGCGTTGGATTCGTCGTTCGAAAACGAACATTTCTAGGTTTTAGAATTTCTAAATTCCACTTAATTAATAGACTAAATTGTCCCCAAAGTTGACTGATCTTGCAATGCATTAGATAAAACCCACATAACTTGGCTTAAACTCAAAATAGGAAAAACATAAACATGAACGTCGAAGAGGGTTCCAACACCTTTCTAATGGTTCAAGAATCACACAATTCCAGTAAACGGTACCAAAAACCTAGAGCTTCTAAAGTTTTAGGGTGTGATATGATCCCTCCGTTACAAGTGATTAAGCCTACTTTCACCCACCACCAAATAAATAGATATAATACTATCAACACAAAACATCATAAGGGACGATAATACCCCTAATACAATGAAGTAAAAACATGAAAAAAAGATTCGGGGTCTCTACATCCTCCCCCTTAAAAGAAATCGTCCTCGTACGTACCTTAGTGAATAAATGTGGCGTAGGAAAAAGTAGCCTCTTCTCTAGAGTGATGCTCCCATTGCAAGAGCACAAGAGGAATGACCTTAGAACGCAAAACTTGCTCTTTCTGGTCCAAAATTCGAGCCGGTTGCTCTACTAGAGTCAAATCTTCCCGAATTTCCAAGGTTCCAAATGAATGACATGTGAAGGATCAGCAAATGGTACTTCCTCAACATAGAGATGTGAAAGACATTATGCACACCTTCCATGTGAGGTGTGGTAAGGCGACCCGATAAGCAAACTTCCCCGACTCTGGTGATGATCTCAAAAGGACCCATTCTATCTCGGACTGAGCTTGCCTCGCTTGCCGAATCTCATCACCCCCTTCGTAGGTGAGATCTTTACAAATACAAAATCTCCGACTTGGAACTCAAGATCTCTCCTCCGAGTATCGGCATAGCTCTTCTGTCTACTTCTTGTGAGCAGATTTCAACCTCTCCATGATCAACTGAACTCTACCATAGTTGACCAACGAGCTCGGGACCCAAAAGCTTCTCTCACCAAACTTCGTCCCAAACACAAAGGTGAACGACAAACTCCTCCCATAAAGTGCCTCAAAACGGTGCCGTCTGAATGCTTAGCTGATAGCTGTTGTTGTAGGCAAACTCAAACCACGGCAAAGTGATCAACCCAAAACTACCCTGAAAGTCTAACATGGCAAGCTCGTAGCATGTCCTCTATGATCTGGTCACTCTTTCAGTTTGCCCATTTGTCTGCGGATGAAATGTCGTACTAAAATCAAATGGGGAACCCATGGCTGCTGAAACTTCCAGAATCTGGATGTAAATCTCGGATCTCGATCAGAAACAATGCTAACTGGCACTCCATGCAAACGAACTATCTCCGTGATATAGAGGTTAGCCAATTGATTGGAGTTGAAAGTGTCCGCTATGGAAGAAAGTGAGCTGATTAGTCAATCGGTCAACCACAACCCAAATGGCATCAAAGTTCTGGCCGTCTTTGGCAAACAACCAACAAAATCATGGAGATATTTTCCCACTTCCACTCGGGAATAGGAAGAGGACTGAAGAAGTCCTGCGGCCTCCTGTGTTCGGCCTTCACTGCTGACACACCAAACACTTGGATAGAAAGGTAGCCACATCTTTCTCATACCTTTCCACCAGAAATACTTCTTAGGTTCTGGTACATCTTAGTAACCTCCGGATGCACGGTGTACTTGGACTTGTGTGCTTCATCCCAGAATCTCCCTTCTTAAATCCTCATCATCCGGAACACAAAGTCTACCCTTGAAAACAAACTCCACCATACCTCCCAAGAGAAATCCGCAAACCGCTGTTAAGCGACTTATTCATAGCAGCGTGCAGTTCTCCATTCATTCCACGCAGGTCTTTTAATCCTTCAATAAGGTTGGCATGACCATAATGTTAGGCCAACAAGGCTCCAGATGCTCCCACACTGAAACCCGCATCGAGGCTAGGACACCTCTTCTAGTAACTTTCCATTCTTGGACCATCAAGTGTGCCAAGAACCCAGTAGGTCTCCTACTTAGCGCATCTGCACTACATTCGCTTTCCCGGGTGGTACTGGATAGAACAATCATAATCTTGAGGAATTCCAACCAACGACGCTGCCTCAAATTCAGCTCTTTCTGCGAGAATAAATACTTTAGACTTTTGTGGTCGGTGAAAACTTCAAACTGCGCACCGTACAAGTAGTGTCTCCAGATCTTAAGAGCAAAAACCAAGGTGCTAACTCAAATCATGGGTAGGATAGTTCTTCTCGTGGTCTTTCAACTGCGAGAAGCATAGGCGATCACCTTCCCGTGTGCATAAGAAACACAACCTAACAATGAGTGAGGCATCACTATACACCACAAAATCTTCACTACGATGGAACAGTCAAGATCGGAGCGGGTGGTGAGACGCTTCTTCAAACTCAGAGAAAACTCTTCTCACATTCTGTCATTCCACTCGAATCTAGCGTTCTTTCGAGTTAGATGAGTAAGCGGAAGCTGCCAAACTGGAAAATCCTTCTACAAATCTTCGATAATATCCAGCTAGGCTAGGCCAAGAAACTTCGAACCTCTGTAACACTCTTTGGCCTTCACCATCCTTCCACTGCTTCTATCTTAGCAGGTTCAACTGAAATCCCCTCTTCTGACACCACATGGCCTAGAAATGCTACTTTTTCTAAGCCAAAAACTCGCACTTGCTAAGCTTAGCATATAGCTTATGCTCACGGAGTGTCTTCAGGGTGATCCGGAGATGCATTCATGCTCCTTCTGTGTCCTGGAGTACACTAAAATGTCATCCACAAACACGATTCACCCCAAAGCGGTCCAGAGCGGCTGAGATCCTGTCATGGATCCATGAATGTGCCGGGGCGTTTGTCAAACCGAACGGCATGACTAAGAATTCAAAATGCCCATATCTGGTCCTGAAAGCAGACTTAGGCACATCTTCCACCTTTATCTTCAGCTGATGGTAAGCGACCTTCAAATCAATTGGAGAAATACTTAGCTCCTGCAACTGATCAAACAAGTCATCGATCCTAGGTAAATGATATTTGTTCTTGATAGTGACCTTGTTCAGTGGCCGATGTCGATTGCAAATCCTCATTGAACCATCCTCTTCACAAACAACACTGGAGCTCCCCAAGGTGTACACTTGGGCGGAAATCCAAGACCAAGCAATTCGTCAATCTGCTCCTTAAGCTCTTTCAACTCTGCTGGAGCCATCTATATGGCGCTTTAGAGATGGGTGCTTGTACCCGGAGCCAACTCAATTGCAAACACTTCTCTATCCGTGGCAAATCCGGTAAGTCTTAGGAAAATCCACAGCCATAAACTTCCTTCTACAAACTGGAATACTTGAGGAATTTATGGTGCTGCCGAGGTAGTAAGACTCAATGCCGCGAAACGAGCTAAGTCCTTCTCTTCAACTTTGGAAACGAAAAGAGGGATCACTGATTGGTCTAAAAGTTGACCACTTCCCCAAAACAGTTCGACATGCCCATGGTATTTGGCAAGCCAATCCATGCCCTAAAATGAGTCAAAGTCTTGGAACGCAAGGGACAATCAGATCAGTCGGCATCTCTCTCTGACCTATTGAATGTCGCAATCTCGATAGACCTTATCAGTGATGATGAACTACCGAAAGGAGTAGTGATAGACAATTCACGGTCTAACAGACTCGGGCTCCATCGGAACTCTCGTGCAAAAAACTAAAGGAGTGAGTGGAACCAGTATCGATCAAAACATGAGCGAGGAATCATTTATCAACAATGAGCCTGAATAGGCACAAAGCTCATTGTCAAATCATGAGAATACATGCATCTACATCATATCACATAACATTTAATATCACACACATAGCATCAGAAACAATATTTTAATTGACTAAAGCAACACAATTAAACGTACCCTGCACAACTTCGTCAGAAGCCTGTGCATCCCGCTCCGAGGTAGCAAACACTCGACCCTGAGCTGGCTGGCGAGGTTGCTAAAGGTCTAGGAACCTGTGGTGGTCTCTGCTGTGGTGGACTGCCCTACCTGGGGGCATGACTCCCTGTGCTGAGTCGACTGAATCCCCTGCGGATGCGGAGTGGGCAATCTCGGATCCGGTGTGAGACCTCTCCACAATGGAAACAACCTCCAGTAATCCCTACACTCTCCCACTCATGCCTCTCCGCATGGCGATGCAACATCATTACAACTGGGTACCAGCAGTAGGCGGAGGCCACCTGAGATGCTGAGGGGCTGCCTGAGTAGGCCTCTGATATGGAGGGGTAGGCCTAGCAATGGGGCATATGACCTGCTATCCTCGACCTCTTGTCTGTCCTGGGGGACAAACCTGCTTGCTTGCATCTTTCCTCTTCTTCAAAAATTCCTGTGAATTCTTCTCAGCTATCAAGGCGCGCTAATAAACCTCCCTACATGTTCGAGTTGAAGTATCGAAACCTTCTCCCGGATAAAATACTTCAAGCCTCGCTCAAACATTCTTTGTCTTCATTCTCTCGTAGCAGTCAAGTGAGGAGCGACCTAGAAAGCTCTACAAACTGGCCTCATACTCGGCACTGACATCCTCCCTTGCTCCAAGGTAGAGAATTCAATCTCTTTGACTCTCTCACAAACACCGGGGCGTATCTTCTCATAGAAGATGTCGAGGAAACTCTCCCAAGTCCAACTTATCCGGCTCGCACCTCATCCTCTGCCTAGATGCGGCCCTCCACCAATGTTCAGCTCGCCTTGCATGACGAAGGAGGCCCATTTCACCCTTGCTCATCGGTAGCCTCAAGCACGGTGAAAATCTTCTCTAGTGCATGATCCACAATTCGGCCAACTGAGGGAGCCGTACTACCATAGAAGGTTATGGAGGATCATCCTAATAAAAGCTTCCACTCCGTTGTGACGGGGTGGGTGAACATCAATCTGCCTCTCTTGCCTAGCTTGACCAGCAGCTAGGAGCAGTTTTGCTGAGCCATAATTTCAGCCTGCCTATACATGGCTGCAGCAATAGCTTCCATGGCCCGACCCATATTGCCTGGGAGGTACGTCTGGGAGTATCCACAGTCACATGCCTCTCCATTCCTATTAGTTCTTCCACCCCTTCTCATGCTTACAATCATCAGAAGAAGAAAACAATCTATTTAGAACACATCACAAAATTCCTAAGTCTAGGCTTCCAATCAAAACTCAAGCCTCAACAATTTTTAACGTCCTGAACATGATGTTGCTCCTCCCTGAGGTTCACTTAACACCTTCCTTACACCCTACCTTAATCAGACCTTGACCAAACAGCCTAAGGACTTAATGCCTGGGTGGGCTCTGATACCACCTCTGTAACGACCCCAAAACCTACAAGGCTAAAAGGTAGGACTTTGGGATAGCCAACATTACTTAAACCTGCTTAAAATCCATGACATGCAAGGCACCCCCCCCACTAACACGAGTCTCCCAAAATGAGGATAATAAAATTCGATATATTCAACTGTAACCACCACTAAATAGCACGAGTCTATAGTCAACAAATACAACCCACTAAAAAAATGAACCATAAGAGTCTGATACACAACTATAAGAAGTCTACTAAGCACTCTACTCAAGTCAATACAACTCTCTCAAATAAAAAACTAAGAGGTGCAGCCACCCAAGTCGCTGGCTCCTACCTCAGGAAGAAGGTACCTTCACCTCCTTCCTCTGCGTATTTCTCAACCCACGGCTCCGCCGTGTACTCTGCTCTAAACCTGCCAAGACCAAAAGTCCGGCTGAGTACAAATGGTACTCAGTGTATATAAATCCAAACCAACAATAATAATATACCTGCCCTTAGTCAGAAGAAACATATCCAATAACATAAAACATAATCAGAGTGCGGAAGAATCGTGTGCAGTATATACATCATATCATCACCTTGAATCGTGTACGGTGAGTCTTAGACTTGGAAGACAATACACTTATGAGTTGCTTATGCTATGAGACCACATGCTTGGAGATGCTTATGCTTATGCACTATTCAGATCATACAAGATACCACCCGTTCTTGGCGGATCACGGACCATGACTTGCCCTTAGAATGCATAGGTTGACATGCCGTTCTTGGCGGGGATACGGACCATGCCTAAGACTTATCAAATGTAATGACATGCCGTTCTTGGCGGATACGGACCATGCCTGCTTAGTGCTTATTCAGAATGTCATACGTATCCATGCTCAGCTTTGTGGTCTACATGTGTGACTTGTGAGACTCTTATCTTAACATACACGGCAGATGTGCTTAAGTGTCGAAATAACATTCGAGTGGTAATTGCTTAGGTTCCGATCTCCCACCATGGAAACTCACTATACTGTCCCATACCAAATAGTTAGAGAATTCCCGGTTTGAGAGATGTTCCTATAAGTTCTTACCTTCCCGACTATCAATGTCCATGCAAATAATAGACATACTAACAAACCATTCACATAGAAGATCTTATCATAATTCATATCGCAATTCATAATCTATTTACCACCATTTCATAAGAGTATATAGCATTTACTTTCAAGCTTTTCACAAAACCTGTGTACGTTTATAATATGAATCCATTTCTCCTCTATATTTTCAAGGGGGGGCATTCACAAACCATAATTCATCCATACAATCAATTCACTATTCACATCCAACATTTAATCCCATCCGCCATACATTTCCATCCTCCATCTAGATTCGATCCACATCCAATCCCCATTTCCATCCACATTTCCATCAATAATTAGCTTACTTCATAGAAAATTGGAGGTGAAAATGCATTTATCTCTATTTATCATTTCTATCAAATTGATATTCACAAAACATTAAAAAAGGGGTTGATTAGGATAGTATATCGACCTTAGGAATCCTTCCCTTGGATTCAAAATGCTTCCCGAGGAGATTTGGAGAAGCTGAGGACGATCTCCAAGCTTTCCTCTCAATGTGTCTAGCAACCCTCTCTTCTCCAAGCAAACCCCTTCCCTCAAACCTAGGTTTTCTCCCCCTTTTGCCAAAATTAGGGTAGAATAGGTAGAGTATTGTAATATTCGAGTAGGGACCCCTATATTATAGCCCCAAGGTCTGAGAACAAAAAGACCAAAAGGCCCATTACTAAAAATTCTATAAAAATCACGAGTGAGACCGAAAGCGATCGGTGGTTTTGATCGATCGATCGGTCTCAACCACACGAGATCGGGTACTCTTGACCGGGCAGATCGGTCAAAAAAGCACACTCTGGAAATTTCCCCATACAAAATTGGACCAGGTTGATAGATACCGATCGATCGGTTTGGAACCGATCGATAGCTGATTCTAACCGAGCGATCGGTGCTCTGCTTCGATTCCTCATTGTTACTGTTCGGCATAAATTTTGACTCGCCTTCGTCGGATTTGCGACGATCAACTTAGCGTTGGATTCGTCTCTTCGAAAAAGAACATTGTCTGGCTTTTCAGAATTATAAATTCACTACTCAATTATAGACTAAATTGCCCAAAGTTGACGGATCTGCAATCCATTAGATAAAAACCCACCATTAACTTGGCTTAAACTCAAAATAAGGTAAAAACATTAAACATGGAATCGAAGAGGGTTCCAAACCTTTCTAAGGTTAAGAATCATCCCCCCACAATTCCTTGTAGTAAAACGGGTACCAAAACTAGAGCTTTCTAAAGTTTAGGGTGTGATATGACCAATCCGTTACAAGTTTGATTAAAGCCTAGTTCAAACACACCATAATAAAGAGTAATAATACAATACCCAACATCAAAAACACATAAAGGACTATAATCCCCTAATACAATGAAGTAAAAAAAAAAAAACATGAAAAAGATTCGGGGTCTTACATCCTCCCCCCCTTAAAAGAATTTCGTGCTCGAAATTACGTACCTTAAGTGAATAAATGTGGGTACTTTCGCGGACTTCGGCTTCTCTCTCCAAGTAGCATCTTCTCTAGAGTGACGCTCCCATGCAAGAGCACAAGAGGGAATGACCTTTGAACGCAAAAACTTGCTCTTTCGGTCCAAAATTCGAGCGGTTTGCTCTACTAGAGTCAAATCTTCCCGACAATTCACAAACAGTTCCAAATGAATGACATGTGAAGGATCCAGGCTTATTGACTTCTCAACATAGAGATGGGTGAAAGACATTATGCAAACACTTCCATGTGAGCTGGTATAAGGCGACCCGTAAGCAAACTTCCCGACTCGGGCGATGATCTCAAAAGACCCACTATCTCGGAGAGCTTGACTCGCTTGCCGAATCTCATCACCCCTTCGTAGGGAGATCTTAACAAATACAAAATCTCTACGACTGGAACTCAAGATCTCTCATCCCGAGCTAGGCATAGCTGCTTCTTGCAACTCTGAGCTGCTTTCAACCTCGTCCCTGATCAACTGAACTTATCACAGTTGAAACCAAAAACGAGCTCGGGACCAAAAAGCTTCTCTCACCAACTTCGTCCCAACGCACACAGAAGATGAACGACCAAACTCCTTCCCATGTAAAGTGCCCTCAAAACCGGTTGCCATCGGAAGCTGATTGTAGCTGTTGTTGTAGGCAACTCAACCAAACGGCAGAGAAGTGAAAAAAACCAACCCTAACACCTGACAAAGTCTAACATGCAAGCTCGTTAGCATGTCTTCTATGATCTGGTTCACTCTTCAGTTTGGCCAATCGGTCTGCGGGATGAAATGTCGTACTAAAATCTAAATGGGAACCCAGGCCTGCTGAAAACTCTTCCAGAATCTGGAGTAAATCTCGGAATCTCGATCAGAAAACAATGGCTAACAGGCACTCCATGCAAACGAACTATCTCCTTGATATAAGAGGTGACCGTAGCCAAATTGATGGAGGTTGAAAGTGGGTCCGATATGGAAGAAAGTGAGTGATTTCGTCCATACCGGTTCAACCACAACCCAAATGGCATCAAAGTTCTTGGCCGTATTTGGCAAACCAACAAAAAAAATCCATGGAGATATTTCCCACTTACACTCGGGAATAGGGAAGAGAGCGACTGAAGAAGTCATGCCGGCCTCCGGGTTCGGCCTTCACCTGCTGACACACCAACATTGGATAGAAATGGTAGCCACATACTTTCTTCAACCTTGCCACCAGAAATACTTCTTACACGGTTTTGGTACATCTTAGTACCTCCGGATTCACGGTGTACTTGGGACTTGTGTGCTTCATCCAGAAATCTCCTTCTTAATCTCACATCATCCCGGAACACAAAGTTACCTTGAAACAAACTCCACCATCCCTCCAAGAGAAATCTCAAAACCCGCTGGTAAGCGACTTTTCATAGCAGCGGCAGTTCTCCATCATTCCATGCAGGTCTTGGTAACTGTTCAATAAGGTTGGACTGCGACATAAGGTTAGCCCCAACAAAGCTCAGATGCTCCACCACTGAAATCCGCACGAGGCTAGACACCTCTTCTAGTAACTTCCATTCTTGGCCCATCAACTGTGCACATAGAAGCGCCCAGTAGGATCTCCTACTTAGCGCATCTGCCAATACATTGTGCGCTTTCCCCGATACAGGTGGGTAAATGGTGTATAGAAACAATCATAATCCTTGAGGACTTCCACCCAACGACGCTGGCCTCAAATTAAGCTCTTTCTGCAAGAATAAATACTGTAGATTTTGGTTCGCTGCAAACTTTAAAACTGGCACCGTACAGTCGTGTCTCCAGATCTTAAGAGGCACAAAACCAAGGCTGCTAACGCCAAATAATGGGTAGGATAGTTCTTCGCGTGGTCTTCAACTGTCGAGAAAGCATAGGCAATCACTTCCGTGTTGCATAAGAACACACAACCTAACAGACAAGAGTGAGGCATCACTAGCAACACAAAAATCTTCCTACCGAGGAAACATCAAGATCGGCAGCGGTGGTGAGCGCTCTTAACTCAAGAGAAACTCCTTCTGTCACATTGTTCTCCATTCCACCGAATTAGCGTTCTTTAGACAGATGCTAGATGAGAAAGCGGAAACTGCCCAAATGGAAAATCCTCTACAAATCTTTCAATAATATCCAGCTAGCCCCAAGAAACTTCGAACCTCTGTAACACTCTGTACATTCCCACCTTCCACTGATTTATATTAGCAGGTCAATTGAAAATCCACTCTTCTGACACTACATGGCTAGAAATGTACTTTTCTAGCCAAAACTCGCACTTGCTAAGCTAGTATAGCTTATGCTCACGGAGTGTCTTCGGGTGATCCGGAGAGCATCTTGGATCCGTCTGTGTCCTGGAGACACTTAAAATGTAACCACAAACCGATACAAAGCGGTCCAGAGGGCGGGCTTGAAGATCCGGTTCATGAGATCAGAATGTGATGGGGAGTGTGTACAAAACCGAATGGCAGAATAAAGAATTCAAATGCCCATATCTGGTCTGAAAGCAGCTTAGTCAACACTCGCTACACCTTTATCCTTCAGGGATAGAGTAGCATGACTCAAATTCAATCTTGGAGAAAATACTTAGGCCCTGGGCAAATGATCCAAACAAGTCTCGATTCGAGGTAAAGGAATCAAATCAATTTGAATGTGCTTGATAGTGACCTTGTTCAGTGCAGATAGTCGACGCACATCCCATTGAGGGCATCCTTCTTATTCCCAAACAACACTGGAGACCCCAATGTATACACTTGGCAGATTATAAATCCAAGACCAAGCAATTAGTCCAATTGCTCTTAAGCTCTTTTTTCCAACTCTGCTGGAGCCATTCCTATATGGGGGGGGGCGCTTTAGAGAGGGTGGCAGTACCAGGCGCCAACTCAATGGCAAACTCCAATTTCTACCGATGGCAAACCCGAAGTCTTTAGGAAATACAGCAATTTAATCATCTAAAACTGGAATACTTGAGGAATCTGGTGCTCGAGGTAGTAAGACTCAATTGCCCCGAAAAGAGCTAAGTCCTTCTTCTGCAACCCTTGGAAACGAAAAAAGAGGGCGCATGTGGGTCCTAAAGGGACCCACTTTCCGCAAAACAGTCTCAGAACATGCCCATGGTATTTGGAAACGCCACCATGCCTAAATGACGTAAGTACTTGGAACTAAAGGACAAATCAGATCAGCCGGCACACTCTCTACCTATTGAATGTCGCAATCTCGATAGACCGATCAGTGATGACTGAACTACCGACAGGAGTAGGGATAGCCAATTCACGGTCTAACAGCTTGGCTCCATCGGAAACTCTCGTGCAAAAACTGGTGTAACGCAGAGTGAGTGGAACCCGATTGATCCAAAACATGAGCGAGGAAGGAAATCATTTATCCAACAATGAGCCGAATTAATACACAACGCTAATTGTCAAATCATAGTACTATACATTCATTTACATATATCACAAAACATAATATCACCACATAGCATCAGAAACAATTATTGTTTTACATTGACTAAAACCAAATTAAACGCAACTACCAGGCAAACGTATTCGGACGCCTGTGCCATCCCGCTCCGAGGTAGCAAAACCACTCGACCCTGAGCTGGCTGGCGAGGGTGCTAGGTCTAGGACCCTGTGGTGGTATCTGCTGTGTGGAGCCTACCTGGGGGCATGACTCCCTTGCTGAGTCGATGAACCACGGATGAATGCGGAGTGAGGCAATCTGGTCGGTGTGCGCCTCCCACAATGGAAAACAACCTCAGTCGTTTCCACACTCTTCCACTCTATGACTCTTTACGCACTGGCGCACGTATCATACAATGGGGTACCAGCAGTAGGCGGAGCACACCTGAGATGCTCGAGGGGCTGCCTGAGTAGGCCTGTGATACGGAGGTAGCCTAGCAATGGAATAGGACATGGCTATCCTCGACCTCTTGTCCTGGGGGACAAACCTGCTTGCTAATTTCTCCTTTCTTCAAAATTCCTGTGAATTCTTCTCAGCTATCAAGCGCGCTGATACACATCCCTACATGTTTCGGTTGAAAGTATAGAAACCCGCCGGATAAATCCTTCAAGGCCTCGATCAAACATCTTTTCTTCATGCTCTCCGTAGCAATCAAGTGAGGAGCGAACCTAGGACGCTCTACAAACTTGCGCTATACTCGGCCACGACATCCTCCCTTGCTCCAGGTAGAGAAGTCAATATCCTTCTGAGCTTCACAAACATCGGGACGTATCTCTCAGAGAAGATGTCGCGGAACTCTCCCCAGTCCATTTTATCCAGGATCGCAACCTAATTTCTCGGCCTAGATGCGGGCCCCACAAATGTTCAGCCTCCTCGCCTTCCAGGACAAAGGGGCCCATTAACCCTCTGCTAGCGGTAGCCTCCAGCACGGTGAAATCTTAGTCTAGTTGCATGTCAACAATTCGGCAACTGGGGCTACGTACTACCATGAAGGCTGGGAATCGAATCTTAAAGCTTCCACTCGTGGGAACGGGGGGGCGAACATCAATTGCCCTCTTGCTAGCTTGACCAGCGCTAGGAAGGCAGTTTGCTGAGCAATAAATTTCACATGCTCTCCAGGGCTTGCAGCAATAGCTTCCAGGGCCAGACCCATATGTGCCTGGGGGGTACCGTCGTGGAGTATCCCCTTATCAGTCAAACTGCCTCCTCCATTCCTATTATTCTTCCCACCCCTTCTCATGCTTACAATCCTCAGAAGAAGAAAACAATCTATTCAGACACACTCCCCTAAATCCTAAGTCTATGTTAATCACAATCAATCCTCACCAATTTTAAAAGTCCTGAACAGAGGTTGCTTCCTAAGGTTCACATATTCCTACACCTAAACTTAATACATTGCCCCTAAGGACTCTAATGCGTGAGCTTGATACAACCTCTGTACGAACCAAAAAGCATACAAGGCGAAATAGGGACTTTGGGATCGCCAAATTACTTAAACATGCCTTCAAAATCCATGACATCGCAAGGCACACTAACACGAGTCTCAAAAACTGAGGATTAATAAAATTTTCGTATATCAAATAGTAACCAACTAAATTAGCACGCGTCTATAGTCAACAAAACAACCCACTAAAAACAAAGCGTCTGATCACAACTATTAAAACGTCTACTAGGCAACATTACTCAAGTCTAATACAACCTCTCAAATAAAAACTAAGAGGTGCAGCAACCAAGTCTTGGCTCCCTCAGAGAAGGCTTACTGCACCTCATTCCGAGAGTATGTGTCTCAAACACGGCTCCCGCCGTTTGTTTCTTTTTGTTTTTTTTTTTGTTTACTTTTTTTTTTTTTTTTTTTTTCCTGACTCTAAACCCAAGACAAAGTCGGCTGAGTACAAAGGTACTCAAGTGTATATAAAATCCAACCAACAATCAATAATACCTGCACTTAGTCAGAAACAACACAATAACATAATAAAATAATCAGAGTGCGGAAGAAACGGTGGTGATATACATAATATCATCACCTGACCGTGTACTGGAGAAATATTAGATGGCAGGACAATACACTTATGAGTTGTTCGGTTATGAGACCATGCTTGTGAGATGCTGAGCGTATGCAATTTATTAGATCATAAATGATGTGGGACCATGCCGTTCTTGGGGATGGACAATGCATTAGAAATCATATGGTGACATGGTTCTGGCGGATACGGAC
>CM026555.1:28075632-28092839 GCA_015143295.1 Tetracentron sinense | reverse complement strand
GTGAAGTCTGTATATGACTTGTAATGTCCTTTTTGATTTGTAATGCAAGTAGTTCTGAATTTCGACGGGACGAAATTTTTGTAAGGGGGGGAGGATGTAGAGCCCCAGACTTTTCCATGCTTAATACATGACACTTCCGTTGTCATCTTGCCTTTTTAGAGGTATGATTAATAAATGAGGAAGAATTTGGAAATTTTGAAATGTCAGAATTGTTCCTCTTCGAAGTACGAACACAACGCAAGTTGAATCGTCAAAATCGGACGAACGAGTCAAAAGATATGGCCAAAACAGTCTGTACCTGTAGGAAAACGTATACTGTGTGCATCCGTTGTACAACTCACCACGGGCACGTTGTACAACTCACCACGGGCACGTTTGTACAGCACAACGAGTTGGCACTATTCACAGCACAACGAGTTGGCACTATTCACAGCACTATTCACAGAAATCCCAATAAGGGTATTTGCACTATTCATAGCACAACGAGTTGGCACTATTCACAGCACAACGAGTTGGCACTACTCACAGCACAACGAGTTGGCACTATTCATAGCACAACGAGTTGGCACTATTCACAGCACAACGAGTTGGCACTATTCACAGCACAACGAGTTGGCACTATTCACAGCACAACGAGTTGGCACTATTCATAGTACAACGAGTTGGCACTATTCACAGCACAACGAGTTGGCACTATTCACAGTACAACGAGTTGGCACTATTCACAGCACAACGAGTTGGCACTATTCACAGCACTATTCACAGAAATCCCAATAAGGGTATTTCGGTCTTTTGGTCAGTTCACTCTTACCTTAAGAGTTTAATCTGAGCCTTTAGGGCATCATTCGACACTTAGAGAGTTTGAGAGAATAGAAGAAAGAGGAGAAGGCGATTCCAACCTAGGGTTTCCATTTGGGAGAGAAATCAAAGGGTTTGAAACCCTAGATCAACCTCCAGCCCGTTTTTCTTCAAGATCAAGGCACAAACTCGTGAGGAGCATCTCCTCAAACTAGGGCAGCAGCTACACAGTCGTTTTGGAAAGGGGTTTCTTCCTCATTTCTTCAAGGTCGGTGCTTCTTACTACCCTCCTAGTTATAGTTCCTCTTTCCCCTTCTTTTCTCTCCATTTTCTTTCATTTACACATGTGCTATGAGATGGATAAATGGTAAATGTGAATGGTGAATGGTGAATGGTGAATGGTGAATGGTGAATGGAGATGGAATGGGCGATTGGATGCCAATGGTTGTGTGTGATGAACAAATGGGGAAGGGCATTGTTCCAATAATGAATGTACATGTATGATTTGAGTAAAACCCATCTAGAAAAGCTGTTGTAGGGTAAATCCATAATGAACACACCATGTTTGATGAAATGCCAAGGTGAACACAGTGAGCTGAAAATCTGGAAATGCATGCCTAATAAATTATGAATATTGCTAGGGACTATGATAGTGTGTTTCCTGTTTTCCCATAATGCTATGAATACTACATTACTCAATCTTTGATGCTATATGTGTTGTGAAATTACCCAAATGTCATCTTTAAATTTGAATGCAAGTATGTACACGGTTTCCACGAGCACGACATGCATGGCATGATTTATCGAGGTTTTCAAGAACATGGTTAGAGGTGGGACATATCCTACGATATGTTTTACCTCGCTTTTCACAAGAAGACAAGACCAACATTCCACGAGGGGTCTCCCCTCACTCACAAGTGCATATCATGAAGAAGGGTCTCCCTTCCCTCGCAAGTACATACATATCATAAAGAAGGGTCTCCCTTCCCTCGCAAGTGCATTGCATAAAGAAGGGTCTCCCTTCCCTCTCAAGGCATCTCACAAGGACACCTCACAAGGATATCTCACAAGTTACATGATCACAAGCAAGCACGCATGACATTGCATGACATGACACGACATACAAGAATCAAGCAAGATAGACATGAAAGCTTTCAAGTACAAAAAGATATTTCAAGTCAAGTCAAGCACACGATGTTTCAAGAGGATTATCGGTTTTCTACGAATTACAAGCATGATTATAAACTGCTTTACTTCCTTGTATGATGTGAATTGTTTCCGTTTGACATATATGAATTGCTCCTGATTATGTATTGCTATTTCTACGCTATAATTGTTGGTTAGTATTTAGTACCCGCTGAGTATTCCATGCTCAGCCGTACTTCTTTTGTCGGCAGGTTCTGAGGAAGCTGCTGCCCCATTTGATGTTTGTGCCCCTGGTCCATGGGTGGAAGAGGAGTACGCCGAGGAGCCTTTGGAGGAACCTCCCGTAGAGGGTTATTAGTAGGTGGTGATTAGATTCTGAGTGGATTAGCTGTGGGTGAGATGAGAGTTAGATTTATGTATTTTGGCGGGCATGTCCACTCTTTCGTATGGATTACTTTTTGTATAAACTTGGATTTGTGTATGTATATACATAGAGGTTGGTAGTCTTCCGCTGTGCTATGTTAGAGTATGTTTCCACTGTTTATATCCTCTATTGTATATGCTCTGTGGGTTTTGCAGGTTAGTTGTCAAGCAAGTCATGATTAGTCGTCCAAAGTTCACTCTAACTCCTAGGGTGGGTTTTGGGTCGCGACATATTACATGATATGTGTCATTTGGACACTACTCTCAGGCATGTCACGTATGGGCCGATAATGTCCAATGTGGTGGTTAGGCCACAGATCTTGAGCCAGATCAAGGAGTTACAGAATTCAGATGTTGAGTTGCTTGCTTACCGAGACAAGTCGGTGAGTAACAGCAATCAGGAGTTCGCTTTAAATGATGATGGTGCTATCACATTTAAAGGCAGGTTGTGTGTCCCCGCCGACACAGTTTTGAGGGATGAAATTTTGAATGAAGCTCACCGATCAAAGTACACGGTACATCCGGGAGGTACTAAAATGTACCAGAATCTCAAGAAGCACTACTGGTGGCGAAACATGAAGAGGGAAGTCGCTGAGTACGTCGCCAGATGTTTGATTTGCCAGCAGGTAAAAGCCGAGCATCAAAGGCCGGCAGGTCTTTTGCAGTCCCTTCCTATTCCGGAGTGGAAATGGGAGAACATCTCGATGGATTTCATTGTGGGTTTGCCGCGAACGGTGAAGGGCTCCGATGCTATTTGGGTGATTGTGGACAGGTTGACTAAGTCTGCACATTTCATTCCGTACCGAACTACTTTCAATGCAAATCAGTTGGTAGCCCTATATGTTAAGGAGGTGGTTCGACTGCACGGTGTGCCAGTTTCTATCGTGTCTGATCGAGATCCTCGGTTTACTTCCAGGTTTTGGAAAACCTTTCAAGATGCTATGGGTTCTCGTTTAGAATTCAGTACCGCCTTCCATCCTCAGACCGATGGACAAACGGAGAGGGTGAATCAAGTAGTGGAGGATATGCTCCGAGCTTGTATGCTGGATTTTCAGGGTAGTTGGGAGGAACAGTTGCCGTTGGTTGAGTTTGCCTACAACAATAGCTATCAGGCAAGCATCCAGATGGCACCTTTTGAAGCTCTGTATGGTCGGAGTTGTCGATCACCGCTATACTGGGATGAAGTTGGTGAGAGGAAGATTCTTGGTCCTGAGTTGATAGAGCGGACCGCAGAAAGGGTCAAAATTATCCGAGAACGATTGAAAAGTGCTCAGGATAGGCAGAAGAGCTATGCGGATATACGCCGTAGAGATTTAGAGTTCCGAGTTGGAGATCGGGTCCTTGTGAAGATTTTGCCGAGTCGGGGAATCATGCGATTCGGGAAGAAGGGGAAGCTCAGTCCAAGATATGTGGGACCATTTGAGATCGTCACAAGGGTTGGTGAGGTTGCTTACAGGGTAGCACTACCGCCTCACATGGCAGCGGTCCATAATGTATTTCACGTCTCTATGCTTAGAAAATACATTTCGGATCCGTCTCACGTCATCGCTCTTGATCCTGTTGAGATTCGAGAGGATCTTACGTTGGTTGAGCAACAAGTTCAGATTCTGGATCATCGAGATCAAGTGTTGCGAACCAAGACAATCCCTTTAGTCCTAGTGAAGTGGCAGCATCATTCCAAGGAAGAAGCTACATGGGAGCGAGAAGCGGAAGTGAAGGAAAAGTACCCTCACTTGTTTGAGTAGTTTTCCTTGTTAGTTTTGTATGCACTTTGTTCTTGTCATGTTTTTGGCATCGTTCTAATTTCGAGGACGAAATTCTTGTAAGGGGGAAGGGATGTAGAGCCCCGAAATTTCATTTCGCTAAGAATGAATAGTGTGTGAATAGTGCCCAAGTGTGGTTTTGTACACTTATGAGTCTTATGTTAATATAGGTGTTTGGAATTATGGCGTATATGTTCCAATGGGTCTATATGTCCTTAGGGAATGTGTTGAAAGCATAAAAGAGTGTTGGAAGTGCATTGGGGAAGATTCGAGTGGTGTAAACAAGGTTTTTCAGCAAAACAGGGGTCGACCGATCGCTCGGTCATTACCTGCGATCGATCGGTACACTACCGATCGCTCGATGGCTATCGCACGGTTAATTTTTTTGTATGGGGAAAAATTCCAGAGAGTGTGTTTTTGACCGATCTCTCGGTCATAACACCGATCGATCGGTAAGCCTCCGATCGCTCGGTCCATAGCACCGATCGATCGGTCATACGCAGTTTTTCTTCATTAAGGGTGTTTAAGACTTTAAACACCACCCCTTGCCTATAAATAGGCTGAGTTCGTGCCTTAGGGTTTCAGAAACCCTCTGTGCCCTATCTTAGGAGATTTTGAGAGAGAGAAGAAGGAGAGGAACTACTTGTTGATCAAGCTTGTGGAAGATCAAGGTTCTTCCACTTCCCTTGGTGATTTCCAACCAAGAACTCACTGTTCTTGCTTGTTCCAGCCATTGGGAGTCAAACCCATTGATTTCTCTAAGGTAGATACACTCTACTACAATCTTGCAATCCTACTAGTTACTAGATATGATTCTTCTTATATATGCCCTATCTAGATGTATTGATTCTATGTATGAAAAGGTGTGATTATATACTTGGATGAAGGATTACTATTATGATGCACTCTAAGTGTTTGATAAAATACCTCTAAGGGATTCTATGCTTAAATATGATGATTTCTCTTATTAAGTGCATATGCTCGCATGTCTCGCATAAACCGATGTTTTCCATGGATTTCTCAAAAGTACAAACAAGGGTTTTTCACGAAAAGACGAATAATGAATGATTCTAAGTAACTCTATGATTTCTCTAAGATCGTTTCACAAGCTCTAAGGATCATACCATGCTCACAAGAAAACTCTATGATAATGCTCTAAGATCGTCTCACAAGCTCCACGGATCACAATGAAATGCTCTAAGATCTCTAAGGTTATGCTCTATGGAAATGCTCTACGGTATTGCTCTATGCTCTATGTCTCTACGGATCATAATGACTCTAAGTAACTCCATGAACTCACAAGAACTCGTAAGGCTATGATTATCGATTGACTCACACGGTTACAGTTTTGGTTTCGAATATTATCTCACATATGTTTTCACGGTTTCCATGCTTTAAGGATTGTTCGGATTTCATTCTCCATGCCTTGTATGCTCCATGCCTAACCGCTTTATTGTTCTTAGTTTGTATACACTGAGTATTCCATGCTCAGTCGATATTGTTATGATCGGCAGGTGCTCGGGTTCCATTCGATTTGTGTGGCGACGAACCTTGGGTCGAGGAAGAGTACCGTGACCCAGAGCCTTCCATGGATCACTATCATGACGATGGTGCTCTAGATAGGAGTCGTGACTTCGATTTCTGTTGATCGACCGACTTAGAACTTGTGTCTTTTGTTATGTGAGTGTGGGGTTTGTCCACTCCACTTTTGGGTTTCTCACACATGTATACTTGTTGGTTCTTACTTGAGCCAAGTTATAGGAGTATTCATTTTGCTTCCGCTATGTTTAGTATTTTATTTTCCGCTGTTCATTGTATTTCGTTTCCGTTATGTATATTCAGGTACTCTGACAGGTTTCCACGTGTGCCTTATGTATCATACTGGAGGTATGGTACGGCGGTCACGAGTCAACTTACCCTTAACTCCTAGGGGGTATTTTGGGTCGCGACACGGTAAGCCACCTCGCCAACTCGAGTAATGATCTCGAACGGACCCACATATCTCGGGCTAAGCTTGCTTCTCTTCCCGAATCGCATAACACCTTTAGTCGGTGAAATCCTTACAAACACAAAGTCACCGACTCGGAATTCAAGATCCCTCCTTCGGTTGTCGGCATAGCTTTTCTGTTTATCTTGTGCGGTCTCCAACCTCTCCCGTATAAGCTTGACCCTATCCGCGGTTCGTTCAATCAACTCGGGGCCCAAAATCTTTCTTTCTCCCACTTCATCCCAATACAACGGGGATCTGCAACTCCTTCCGTACAAAGCCTCGAAAGGCGCCATTTGTATGCTTTCTTGATAACTATTGTTGTAAGCGAATTCCACCAAAGGTTGGTGATCTTCCCAACTTCCCTTGAAGTCTAGCATACATGCTCGGAGCATATCTTCAATAACCTGATTCACCCTCTCGGTTTGCCCGTCGGTCTGTGGGTGGAAAGTTGTGCTAAAGTCTAATCGGGAGCCCATTGCACCTTGAAAACTTTTCCAAAACCTGGATGTGAATCTTGAGTCTCTATCCGACACAATACTCACTGGCACCCCGTGTAATCGGACTATTTCCTTGATGTATAGCTCCGCTAACTGATTGGAGTTGAATGTAGTCCGGTACGGTAAGAAATGAGCGGACTTCGTCAGTCTATCAATAACTACCCATATAGCATCGGTCTTCTTGACCGTCTTCGGCAATCCCACGATAAAGTCCATAGAGATATGTTCCCATTTCCACTCGGGAATAGGGAGGGACTACAAAAGTCCAGCCGGTCTCCTGTGTTCGGCTTTGACTTGTTGGCACACCAAGCATTTAGACACATACTCCGCTATTTCTCGCTTCATGTTCCGCCACCAAAAATGCTTCTTCAAGTCCCTATACATTTTGGTACCCCCGGGGTGAACGGTGTACTTGGACCGGTGAGCCTCGTACAAGATTTCTCGCTTAAGCTTCTCATTGGCTGGGAAACATACTATTCCCTTGAAAGTGATAATTCCATCTTCCCTCGCCGTAAAGTCCTTACTGCCACTTTTAACTGACTTGTCTCGGCAAGAAAGTAGTTTGGCATCCATTTCCTGCAACTCCTGGATCATGC
The DNA here is from genome assembly GCA_015143295.1 of Tetracentron sinense. Classification (NCBI taxonomy): domain Eukaryota; kingdom Viridiplantae; phylum Streptophyta; class Magnoliopsida; order Trochodendrales; family Trochodendraceae; genus Tetracentron; species Tetracentron sinense. Next base: position 28,085,626 of record CM026555.1, on the reverse strand, counting down.
TCAACATAAATGGCCTAACTGTGATGCTAGCCATTACCGGCCCATAGGTAGGGAGACTAAAACTGATGTCGAGGTTGGATGCATCCTCCAGCAATCTCCACTCCTTCAGCATCATATGCGCCAAAAGTCCAGTAGGCTTCCGGCTAAGAGCATCGGCTACTACATTTGCCTTGCCCGGGTGGTATTGAATGGATCACTCATAGTCTTTCAAAAATTCTACCCATCTTCTTTGCCTCAGGTTCAACTCTTTCTGGGAAAACAAATACTTAAGGCTTTTATGATCTGTGAATACCTCAAATTGTTCCCCATAAAGATAATGTCGCCAAATCTTCAATGCAAACACAACTGCGGCGAGTTCTAAGTCATGAGTGGGGTAATTCTTTTCATGCTCCTTCAATTGTCTTGATGCGTAGGCAATGACTTTCTTATGCTGCATAAGGACACACCCAAGTCTGATATGCGAAGCATCGCTATATACCTCATAACCACCATGTCCGGATGGCACAGTAAGGACAGGGGCTGTGGTGAGGCGTTTCTTCAACTCTTGGAAACTTACTTCACATCGGTCACTCCAACTGAACTTTGCACTTTTTCTTGTCAAGTAGGTGAGAGGTGCAGCCAAACTGGAGAATCCCTCCACAAATCTCCGGTAGTAGCCTGCCAATCCGAGGAAACTACGTATCTCCGTAACGCTCTTGGGCCTCTCCCAACTCATGACTGCCTCAACCTTGGCTGGATCTACAGAAATACCCTCGGCCGACACCACGTGTCCAAGAAATGCGACTTTCTCTAGCCAGAACTCGCACTTACTCAATTTGGCATATAGCCTATGCTCTCTCAACATCTCCAGAGCAAGACGGAGGTCTCGTGCGTGATCTTCCCGTGTCTGGGAATACACCAAAATGTCATCAATGAATGCAATCACGCATCGATCCAAGTAAGATCGGAACACCCGGTTCATCAAATCCATGAATGCCGCCGGTGCATTCGTCAGCCCAAAAGGCATGACAAGGAACTCGTAATGCCCATACCGAGTCCTGAAAGCCGTCTTCTGAACATCTTCCGCCTTGATCCTTAATTGGTGATACCCCGATCTAAGATCAATTTTGGAGAAGAATCTCGCTCCCTTCAGTTGGTCAAATAAGTCGTCTATTGTAGCACCCCGGACTTTTTCATCCTTAATGAATAGCACCCTCGTAGCTAATTGGCCATTTTTGTAGTCTAATTAATAAATAAGGGAGAAATCGGAAATTCCGAAACGTCAGAAATGTTCATTTTCGAAAGACGGATCCAACGCAAGTTGAATCATCGAAATCCGACGAGCGAGTCAAAAGATATGGTCAAAACAGTCCAGACATACAGAGCACCGATCGCTCGGTCCAGTCAGCGATCGATCGGTCCATAACCGATCGATCGGTAGCTGTCGCACGGTCAGAAATTTTGTATGGGGAAATTTTCCAGAGAGCGAGTTTTTGACCGGTCGATCGGTCAATAACACCGATCGCTCGGTAGGCAACCGATCGATCGGTCATAAGCACCGATCGCTCGATCTATCGAGTTTTGCAGAATTTTTAGTAAGGGCGTTTTCGTCTTCTGGGTGTTAACCCTTACCCATAAGGGCTTGCCCGAGCCTTTAGGGCTTCATTCACCTCACTTAGAAGGTTTTTGAGAGAGAAGAAGAGAAGAGAAGGGGGATTTACATCTAGGGTTTTCCACTTGAGAGAATCAAGGGTTTTAGAACCCTAGAACCGTTCTAAAGGCTTGGATTCTCCAAATCCAACCTCAAGCTCGTGTGGAGTACCTCTTCCAAGCTAGGGCAGCGTTTCTACATCATCCTCAAGGATTTTTCTTTCCCTTTTCAAGGTTAGTACACTCTTCCTAGTTACTTTGGTAATAACCTAGGATCTTTTCTAAGTAAATATGTGTTAGATCTTTCCCATTGCTCTCTTGTGTTGGTATGTGCTAAATCCCTAAAACAAAAACAAGATAATACAAACAAATGGTGGAATGTATAAATGGATGAGGAGTGGAGGCAATTGGATGCCATGTTGTGATGTGTTGAATGATGGGAAAAATGGTGGAAGGGCATATTACGCATAATGAACACACCCCAAGTGTTTGATGAAATGTTCGAATGAGAAAATATGAAATAACTAAAGGTAAAAAGGTTGAATACCACATGTTTGATAGAATGCATGAATAAACTAAGATTTGAAAGCATGAGTCACATAACTGTTCCCCATTTGGCAAGTTGTATGCATGTGTTATTTCGCTTCTTAAATTCTCATGTGAGTTGGAAATTGTTAAAATGCTATATGTCATCATAATTTCACGATTGCTATGCACGAGCACTTATGTAGATGGAGGATATTGTCAAGGGGGTTGGTAGCCCAGGGATATGCGGGTGCTAACCCCTGGCTCATAAGAAAGGACTCGGAAATGTTGCACTGTCAAGGAGGTTGGTAGCCCCGGTTAAGGGTGCTAACCTCTGGCTCATAAGAAAGGAAATGATATTGTCAAGGGGGTTGGTAGCCCCGGTTAAGGGTGCTAACCTCTGGCTCATAAGAAGTGTATTGTACTGTCAAGGGGGTTGGTAGCCCCGGTTAAGGGTGCTAACCTCTGGCTGATAAGTAAGGTATCGTACTGTCAAGGAGGCTGGTAGCCCAGGGATATGCGGGTGCTAACCTCTGGCTCATAAGAAGTGTATTGTACTGTCAAGGGGGTTGGTAGCCCCGGTTAAGGGTGCTAACCTCTGGCTCATAAGTAAGGTATCGTACTGTCAAGGAGGCTGGTAGCCCAGGGATATGCGGGTGCTAGCCTCTGGCTCATAAGAAGTGTATTGTACTGTCAAGGGGGTTGGTAGCCCAGGGATCATGCGGGTGCTAACCCCTGGCTCATAAGAAAGGTATTGTACTGTCAAGGAGGTTGGTAGCCCAGGGATATGCGGGTGCTAACCTCTGGCTCATAAGAGATATTAAAAGGACAACTCAAAGAGAAATTGTATGATGCATAGACATGTTTTAGTTTCATAATAATTATGACTTGATAAAATGTTTATGTATGTGGTTGCTAGAAATGATTATGAACTATACTCCTTCCATTACTTGTATATGATATTGTTCGTTATTACCATTGTTAGTTAGGGGCTTGTACTCGCTGAGTATTCCATGCTCAGCCGTACTTTCATGTCGGCAGGTACCCGAGTCCCTCTCGACATTTGTGATCCGGGTCCTTGGATAGAGGAGGACTATGGCGAGGAGGAACCTTATGAGGATCTAGTAGTCGAGCCTCAGGCGGAGGCGAGAGACTTAGACCATTGGCCCCACGGGGATGACTATTGAGCGAGACAAAGTTGTATTTTGTCTTTTGTATTTTGTTAGGTGGGTCTGTCCACCTTAGACTTAGACGTGTTTTGTATTTTTTGTTAACTTGGAATACTACAGTTTGGATCATTATAAAGAAAAGAAAATTTTAGTTTTCGCTTCCGCAAATTATGTTTAGCTTCCGCGCTCTGATTATCATTGTTTATTTCCTTATTTATCTTGTTCATTACAGGATGGTTTGGCAGGTTTGTATAGTCCACCTAAAGTATCCCTAAACTCCTAGGGGGTATTTTGGGGCGTGACAGAGGTGGTATCAGAGCTCTAGGCATTAGAGTCCCTAGGGTCGCTTAGTTCTAGATACCATAATTGAACAAGGCATTAGGTGTAGGAAAGAGTTGTATTCCAAGTATAGACTAACAAGTTAGTCTTAGTCAAAATAGGTTGAACTTCAACCAAACTTAGAATCCTACGCTAGGAACACGACATGTATGTTATGATATGATGTTGTATACCATGTGTGCTTAAATTGTATTGTGCTTATTAATATGTCTGATGAATATGTATTAAGTGAATTGCGAAATTGTATTAAATGCGTATCCAAGTTAGACTCATGTGGTACTGTCGTTCTCAGGATCACATCATGAGACGCGGTGCTCGGGGGTCGCGGATACAATACGAGGGGAAGTGGAAGTGATGCCCCTTCCGGTGACGAACAACCCGATTTTGCCCAAGCTTTTGCATCTATAGCCGAGACCTTGGCTATGTTAGCAGCAAGGCCGGTTGCCGTTACTCCTTCTACGCCTCCGCCACCTCCGGCACACCATGCTTCAGGATTGGAGGCATTTAGGAGATTGCGTCCTCCTACCTTCTTCGGTACTACTGACCCCATGGTCGCCGAGGCATGGGTGATGCAATTGGAAAAGATTTTTAGAGCGCTCCACTGCACGGATGAACAGAGAGTGGACTGGGCCACCTTCGTGATGGAAGGTGCGGCCGAGCATTGGTGGAGAGCCGCACAGAGACAGAGGGAGTCCACCAGGGCGGGGGAGCCGTGGACATGGCCGGAATTTTTGGATGTCTTCTATAAGCAGTATTTTCCAGCAGCTGTCAAAGAACAGAAGGAGATTGAATTCATGACTCTTGAACAAGGAGAGTTGAGTGTGGCCGATTATGAGGCTACCTTCGTGGAGTTGTCGAGATTCGCACCTCACCTAATTGCATCGGAGCATATGCGAGTCAGGAAATTTGAGCGGGGATTGAAACCCTCCATTAGAGACAGGGTCTCGATGTTCCAGGTGGCTACCTGGGGAGAGGTTGTGAGCAAGGCGAAGCTTGCCGAGAAGAATTCGGAAGAATTCTTCAAGAGAAGGGATGTGGCTCGAGGCCAATCGAGTAGTTCAGGGTCAGCAGAGAAGAGGGCTAGGGCAGCCCCATATCAGGCATCCAAGCCAATACGGTCACAGAGGCCTCCCTTGACATCACAGGTATCTCGGCCTACCACTACACCGGTACCTCGTTCTACACTTTCACAGGCCACCCGATGTGTTCCACCTTCATCCTCATCGGCATTTGAGGAGTGCTCCTATTGTGGTCGGAGTCACCGGATTGGTGAATGTCGGAGGATTTCCGGTGGGTGCTTTCACTGTGGAGATGTGAACCACATGGTCAGGGATTGCCCACGCAGGCAGCTGCAGCCTATCCAACCCCAAGGGAGTAGGCCCCCAGTTCGTCAGGATTCCCAGTCGGGATCCTCACAGGCTTCTGCGTCTAGGCCTTCACGACCCACGTTATCCACTCCACCACCTCGTAGGGCAAACCAGGGTCAAGTTTTTGCCTTGTCGGAACGGGATGCACGTGCATCTGACGATGTCGTGCAAGGTACGCTATCATGCTAAAGTTTTGAGTTGTAATTGGCTGTTATTATGTAATGTGATTGCTTATATGTATGACATGCTACCTATACTTATGTGTTATTGCGTGAAATCTATTAACGTGAATTTAATTAATCACACAGGCGCGTTATTAGTGAATGAATGCCTAGCTCGAGTGTGATCGACACAGGATCCACTCATTCCTTTGTATCGCTTAGCTTTGCGAAAGGATTCCAACCAAGTCCAGTCAGTTGAAGCATGAATTAACCATCTCCACACCGCTCGGCAAGTCAGTGGACACGGACCGTATATTATAGGGACTGTGTAGTCCAAGTGGGACCGAATGAGTTGTTAGCCGACCTCATCATCCTGGACTTCCAAGACTTAGATTTCGATGTCATACTTGGTATGGATTGGCTATCGGCTCACCACGGACATGTGGCATGTTTCGAGAAGATGGTGAACTTTGAGCCGATGGGAGTTAAGCCATTCACTTTCGAGGGTTGAGGGAAGAGACATTGCTCGCCTCGCAGCTTTGAGCTTAGCAAACCCAGAAGCACAAAACTCCTCGGTCAGTCCGGTCGTGAGTGAGTTCTTGGATGTGTTTCCGGAGGAACTTCCCGGATGCCTCCGGATCGGGAGATTGAGTTCGCTATAGAGCTTACTTCAGGCACCTCTCCGATTTCAAGGGCACCATATAGAAGGCCCCAATAGAGCTTGAGGAATTAAAGAAGCAAATTGAGGAGTTACAACAACTTGGTTTCATCCAACCAAGCGGTGTCACCATGGGGAGCTCCGGTCCTCTTTGTGAAAAAGAACAGACGGGTCAATGAGAATGTGCATAGATTACCGGCAGTTGAACAAGATAACTATTAAGAATTGTTATCCTTTGCCTCGGATAGATGACTTGTTTGACCAACGGAAGGGAGTGAGATTTTTCTCCAAGATTGATCCTTAGATCGGGGGTATCATCAGTTAAAGATCAAGGCGGGCAGATGTTTCCGAAGTCGGCTTTCAGGACTCGGTATGGGCACTATGAGTTCCTTGTCTGCCTTTTGGGCTGACCGATGCACGGCGCGTTCATAGGATTTGGTGAACCCGCGGTGTTCCGATCGTACTTGGATGCGATTGGATTTGTGTTCATAGATGACATTTGTTGGTTGTATTCACCATACAACGGGAAAGATCACAGCCACCTAGACCTTCGTCTTGCCTGGAATATAGAGAGCATATGCTATACGCTAAGTTAGCAAGTGTGATTTTGGTTGGATAAGGTGGCATCCTAGCACGTAGTGTCCGGCCGATGGTATTTCTGTGACCCTGCAAAGATAGAGGCAGTTTGATATGGGAGAGACCCAAGACGTCCCTTAGATACTAGTTTTCCTTGTTGGCAGTCTATATCGAGATTCGTGGAGGGATTCTCCATTTTGGGCCGCACCTCTCCTTACCTGACGAGAAAGATGCCTAAGTTTAGTTGGAGCGATAAACAATCGAAGCGAGCTTCCAAGCGTTGAAGAAACGCTCACCCCGGCCCCCATCCTTTAGGTGCCATCCGGGAGTGGTGGTTTGTGGTTTATAGTGATGCCTCGCACGTGGGGTTTGGGAGGTGTACTTATGCACACGGCAAAGTCATTGGCTTACGCCTCCGAATTGAATAGCATGAGAAATTATCCCACTCACGATTTTAGAGCTTCGCCGCTGTTGTGTTTGCCTTGAAATTTTGCGACATTATCTCTATGGGGAACAGTTCGACGTATTTACGAACATAAAGCTTGATTACCTGTTCCTCTCCAAAGAATTGAATTTAAGTCAGAGGAGATGGGGTAGAGTTTTTTGGAAAGACTACATTGTTTCCTTCATATCATCCGGGCAAGCGAACGTTGTCGCCGATGCTCTTGAGCCGGAAGCCCACTGGACGTTTTGGCGCACTGATGCTTAGGTAATGGAGGTTGTTAGAAGATGCATCCCACCTCGACATCAGTTTTAGTCTCCCTACTTTTTGGGCCAGATGGCTAACATCACAATTTATGCCAATATCCTAAGCATGACCAGGGAGTTGCAGGAATGAGGCCGAGCTATTAATGTCTTCCCGAGACATCAGTTAAAATGTGTCAGCAAGGATTTTCGGTGATGGATGATGGAATTATCACTTTCAGGGAAAGTTAATGTGTCCCCGCCGATGAAGCTAAGCGAGAAATCTTGTTACGAGGCTCACCGGTCCAGTACAGACCCTTTCACCCCGGGGGTACCAAGATGTATAAGGACTTGAAGAGCATTTTGGTGGCCGGAACATGAGCGGAAATCGTGGTAGGTCCCGATGCTTGTGTGCCAACAATCAAAGTCCGATCACAGGATACCGGCGGGTTTGTTGCAGTCTCTCCTATGCCGCGAGTGGACATGGGAACATATCTCCTATGGACTTCATCGTGGGGTTGCCAAGACAGTTAAAGCCGGAGCCGATAGGGGTTTGGTTGACAGACTCACGAACCGCCCATTCTCTTCTTTACCGTACGGACTACTTCAACGCAAATCAGTTAGCTGCCTGTACATCAGATATCAGTCCGTTGCACGGAGTGCCCTTAGCTTGTCTCGCCGGATCCAGGTTCACCCAGGTTTTGGGAAGCTTTCCAATGATGCCATGGTTGTTCCAGACTAGACTTTAGCAACGGCCTACCTCCACAGACGGATGGGCAAACCGATCGAGTGAATCAGATTATTGAAGACTGCTCTGCATTATTCTAGACTTCACGGGAAGTTTGGAGGCATCACCTACCTTTGGTGGATTCCGCGACAACAATAGTTGTACCAGCCAGCATACAGATGGGCACCCTTTGAGGCTTTGTACGGAAGGAGTTGTAGATCACCTTTGTATTGGATGAAGTGGAGAAATAAAAATTTGGGTCCCCCGAGTGAATTGAACAAACTGCTGATAGAGTCCACTCAGCTTGAAAGGTGAAGACCCGCACAAGACGACAGAAAAGCTATGCGACACACCGAGAGGGATCTTGATAGCGGGTGTGACTTTCGTTTTTGGCAAATTTTCCCCACCAAGGGGTTTGAGATTCGGAAAAGAGGAGCTAGCCCGAGATATGTGGTCCATTCGAGATCATTACTCGAGTTGGTGAGTAGCTTACCGAGTTGCCTTGGCCCGCTCACAGGGCGCGAATCCCAACGTATTTCAACAATCGCCTGCTTCTGAAGTATATCCCGACCTTCTCATGTCAGTCGAGCTTTACCGATAGAGATCCGAGAGGACCTCACCCTAGTTGAACACCTTTTCATATCCTGGAGGCGAGATCAAGTCTTTGCTCACAAGACCATTCCCTTGGTCTTGGTAAGATGGCAACCCCATTCAGGGAGTAACTCCTTGGGAAGCGAGAGGCGAAGTACGATAAAGTACCCCCATTTATTTGTTTAAGCCTTGACATTCCCTGTATTTTGGTTATAGTTTTTACGCATGTATGTATCGTCCCAATTTCGGGGACGCAATTTTTGTAAGGGGGGTGAGCATGGACACCCCGACTTTTCATCCTTAACTGACTAGCACCTCCGTAGCTATGGCCGTGTTTTGTAGTCTACTTAATAAATAAGGGAGAAATCGGAAATTCCGAAACGTCCGAATGTTCGTTTTCGAAACTGATCCACGCAAGCTTGATCACGAACTCCTACGAGCGTAGTCAAAAGATATGGTCAAAACGTCCGAATACGAGCACCGAATCGCTCTGTCCCGCGAGGCGATCGATCGGTTCCATAACCGATCGATCGGTAGCTGTCTGCACGGTCAGAAAATTTTGTATTGGGACATTTTCCAGAGAGCGAGTTTTTGACCGTTCGATCGGTGGTCAATAACACCCGATCGCTCGGTACAAACCGATTGATCGTCCAAGCACCGATCGCTCGAAGCTTGAGTTTTGCAGAATTTTTAGTAAGGGCGTATTTCCGTCTTCTGGGTGTTAACTCCTTACCCATAAGGGCTTGCCCGAGTCCTTTATGGCTCATTCACCTACTTAGAGTTTTTTGAAGAGAGAAGAAGAGAAGAAGGTGGATTTACATCTAGGGGTTTTCCACTTGAGAGAATCACGGGTTTTTAGAAACCTAGAACGTCTAAAGGCTGGATTCTCCAATCCACCCTCAAGCTCGTGTGGAGTACCTCTTCCACGCTAGGTCAGCGTTTCTACATCATCCTCATGGATTTTTTCTTCCCTTGTCAAGGTTAGTACACTCTTCCTAGTTACTTTGGTAATAACCTAGGATCTTTTCTATTAAATATGTGTTAGGATCTTTCCCATTGCTCTCTTCTCTTGTGTTGGTATGTCTAAATCCCAAAACAAAAACAAGATAATACAAACAAATGGTGGAATGTATAAATGGATGAGGAGTTGAGAAATTGGATGCCTGGTTGTGATGTGTTGATGATGGGAATGGTGGGAAGGGCATAGTACGCATAAATGAACACACCCCAATGTTTTTGTATGAAATTTTCTAATGAGAAAAATATGAAATAACTAAAGTAAAAGGTTGAATACCACATTTTGATTATAATGTGCATGATCAACAAGATTAAAGGCATGAGTACACATAACTGTTCCCACATTTGGCCAGTTTTATGCATGTGTTATTTCGCTTCTTAAATTCTCATGTGAGTTGGAAATGTTAAAATGCTCTATGTCATCATAATTTCACGATTGCTATGCAACAGCACTTTATGTATATGGAGGATATTGTCAGGGTGTTGGTAGCCCAGGGAGATGCGGGTGCTACCCCTGGGCTCACATAAGAAAGGATCGGAAATGTTGGCAC
>CM026555.1:28007638-28075532 GCA_015143295.1 Tetracentron sinense | reverse complement strand
TTTTAACAAAATCTTTTTGTCGTCGAAATTCAGACGATCCATCATTAACAAATCAAAACCGAACATACACTTCTATACATACTTCATACAGAAATCATTCCAATATTCTGGGTCTGTTTTGCTTTGGACTTCGGCTCAAACGCTCCCACGTAAGCTTCTTCCCGAGCAGTTTTGCCTTGCACAGACTAAGGGATTGCCTTGTTGCCGAAGCCTTGAATCTCTTCGTCCCAAATCTAACTGGCTTTTTCAGCAAGGGTGGGTCCTCTCGAAACTCTCCCCAACTGTTCCCATTACCCTAATGACATGCGAGAGGATCCGGAATGTACTTTCCGAAGCATAGACACATGAAGACTTAATGACCTGCGCTTGTGAGGTTAAAGAGCTCCGTCGATAGCACCTTCACCAAACCATTGTAATAATCCCCAAAGGTTCCCAACCATACCGAGGACTGCTGCCTCGCTTCCCAAATCTCAGATCCCCTTTGCTAGTAGAATACTTTCACAAAACACTTCTCCCCTACTTGAAATTCCATTCCCTACTGCGTGTTTCCGCATAACTTTCTGGCGATCGTGAGCGGCTTTCAATCGATCGCCGGATGATCTTAACTGTGTTTGCAGTTGCTCGATCAACTCCGGACCACGCACTTTCCTTTCCCTCATAACTCCTCCCAATAGAGAGCTTAACCTACAACTCGCCCCATCACAAGGCCTCAATGGTGCATTTTAATACTTGCCTTATAGCTGGTAGTAAGCCGATCCACCAAAGGCCCTTCCTCTTCCCAACTGCCTTTGAAATCCAACATACAAGCTCGAAGCATTCTTCAATGACTGGTTTCACTCCTCATCGGTTTGTCCCATCCCCCTGTGGCTGAAAGCTGCTTGCTGAAGATCGATCGAACGCTCATCCCGCCCCTCTTCCTGGGAACCCAAATAGCTCTTTGGAACTTTTCCAAATCTTGACAGGTGAATCTTGGATCCCGTCCGACACAATACTAACAGGCACTATCCTCCCGTGCAATCTACTACTTCCTTGATGTCTCGTGCCGCCACTGCGTTTGAGTTGAAAGTAGTTCGGTAGGGTACTAAATGACGTACTTTGTCAAACCTATCCACCACTTACCCATAATCACCTCTGATCCCCTTGCCGTCTTTCGCAAGCCCACTATGAAATCCATGGATATGTTCTCCCATTTCCACTCGGGAATCGGAAGGGAATGCAATAGACCGGCGGGTCGCATGTGTTCTGCTTTCACCTGTTGGCACACCAAGCATCGTGCCACATATTCTGCAACATCTCTCTTCATACTCTGCCACCAAAAGTGACTCTTGAGGTTCCGGTACATCTTTGTACCCCCTGGATGCACTGTGTACTTCGAACGATGTGCCTCATCCAAAATCTCTCTTCGAAGATCTGTATTGGCTGGGACGCACAGTCTTCCCTTGAATGTGATAGCACCTCGACTAGTGAGAGAGAAGTCCTCACTACCCTTAGCAACTTCCTTGTCCCGATAAGCCAACAATTCAGCATCCATGGCTTGATGTTCTTGGATCAAATCTATAATGTACGGCCGAACCGTAACATTTGCCAAGGTAGGACCACGGACAGAGTCATTCACACTAATGTCCAGATTTGCCAAATCTTCTAGTAGCTTCCATTCTTGAACCAACATGTGTGCTAACAACCCTTGAGGGTCTTCTACTCAAAGCATCAGCCACAACATTCGCTTTACCCGGGTGGTATTGAATGGTACAATCATAGTCCTTCAGAAATTCCATCCAACGCCTTTGCCTTAGATTCAGCTCCTTTGGGAAAAGAGATACTTGAGACTCTTGTGATCAGTGAACACATAGAACTCCACCCCATAAAGGTAATGACGCCAAATCTTAAGTGCAAACACGACTGCCGCAAGCTCTAAGTCGTGTGTGGGATAATTCTTCTCATGCTCCTTCAGCTGCCTTGATGCATAGGCAATGACCTTCTTATGCTGCATGAGCACACACCAAGTCCAACGTGTGAGGCATCACTATACACCTCATACCCATAAGGTCCAGATGGCACAGTAAGGACAGGGCTGTAGTAAGCCTCTTCTTCAGTTCCGTGAAACTGATCTCGCACTTATCACTCCATACAAACTTGGCATTCTTCCTTGTCAGGTAAGTGAGCGGTGCTGCAAGGCTAGAGAAACCCTCTACGAACCTCCTGTAGTAGCCTGCCAATCCAAGAAAACTGCGTATCTCAGTAACACTCTTGGGCCTCGCCCAACTCATAACTGCTTCGATCTTCCTCGGATCCACCGAGATACCTTCTGCAGAAACAACGTGGCCTAGGAATGCCACCTCTTCCAACCAAAACTCACACTTGCTAAGTTTGGCGTATAGCTTGTGTTCTCTTAGCATTTCCAAAGCAAGGCATAGGTCGCGTGTGTGATCTTCCCGTGTCTAGGAATAGACCAAGATGTCATCCACAAATACAATCACGCACCTATCAAGGTGTGGCCGGAACACCCGATTCATCAAATCCATAAAGGCTGCCGGCGCGTTCGTGAGTCCAAAAGGCATCACCAAGAACTCGTAGTGTCCATACCGAGTCCTGAATGCAGTTTTGGGAACATCTTCCGCCTTAATCTTCAACTGGTGATAACCCGATCGAAGGTCTATCTTTGAGAAAAATCTCGCTCCCTTCAACTGATCGAACAAGTCGTCAATCCTAGGCAAGGGATACCTATTCTTTATAGTGACTTTGTTCAATTGCCGGTAATCGACACACATCCGCATCGTGCCATCTTTCTTCTTAACAAACAACACTGGGGCACCCCACGGAGAGACACTTGGTCGAATGAATCCAAGACCTTGTAACTCTTCCAACTGGGTCTTTAACTCTTTGAGTTCAATAGGAGCCATTCTATACGGAGCCCTGAAAACAGGAGCTGTGCTTGGTGCAAGCTCGATCACAAACTCAATCTCCCTGTCTGGAGGCAATCCTGGCAACTCCTCTGGAAATACATCCAGGAACTCACTCACAACCGGAATAGTCGATGAGTCCTTTGCCTCGGGATTAGCTAAGCCCAACGCCGCAAAACTAGTAATAGATCTACTTCTCAACCCGCGAAAGTGGAATGGTTTTCCTTCTACCGGCTTGAAGAGTACCATTTTCTCAAAGCAAGCTACATGCCCATGATGTGCTGCTAACCAATCCATTCCCAATATAACATCAAAGTCTTGGAATCCAAGGACGATGAGATCAACCGCCAACGCGTGGCTCCCAACTTGGACCACACTATCTCCATACACTTTATCTGCCAATACTGTTTTGCCGAGAGGAGTCGAAATGGCTAACTCCAGTTCTAGCTGACTTGGCTCTACGGAAAAGCCTTCTGAAAAACTCGGCGAGACAAACGAATGAGTAGACCCGGTATCAATCAACACTCGAGCCAAACACTCATTAACTAGTAGGGTTCCTGAAATTTTAACTAGCGGAGTCAATCCATGCATCAACAGTGTATACATGTAATTATATATACATATATAACATGCCAAGTACGTACACAATCAATTACTATTTAACAGTTCAATTCACGGATAATTAAATGAGCTACAACTGCGTACCTTGCACTACATCGTCAGATGCAAGTGCATCACCCTCTGTCAAGGCAAAAACCCGCTCCTGGTTTGCCTGGCGAGACTGAGGCGTAGACTGGGTAGTCTGAGATGACGCCTGGTATGATCCTGCTGGGCGTGCTGGTGGACTAATCCCCTGAGACTGGCCTGGTAAATGCCGACTAGGGCAATCCCTGATCATGTGGCCCTGGTGACAGCAATGGTAACATCCACCAGATGCTCTTCGGTAATCTCCTGCCGGATGCCTTTTGCTGCATGAAGTGCAGACCTCATATGTGTAGGCCGGAGGGACCGGAGGTGGCGCATACCTCATCGTCTGAGGTGCAACAGGCCGTGGGGCTGGAAGAGCCTAAGGTCTCGGCGCCTGAGGCACATACTGCCGGGGAGCTGGAGGCGCATAAGATGGCCTCATCGGTGGTGCTGGCCACGCATACTGATAAGGACCGGTACGAGTCCCCCTTTCTAGAGGTGCTGAACTACTAGCTTGGCCTCTCGTAACCTCCCTCTTCTTGGACACTGTCTCTGAATTGGCCTCAACCAATAAGGCCTTGCCTACTACCTCAGGGTAGGTAGCATGTCTGAAGACTGAAACCTTCTCCATGATAACATCCTTGAGCCCTTGCTCAAACCTTCTTGCCTTCATTGCCTCGGTGGCAACCATGTGAGTCGCGAAGCGTGATAGCTCCGAGAACTTGGCCTCATAAGCGGCCACAGACATCGAACCTTGCTCAAGGTTGATGAATTCCCTCTCTTTCTTTTCCCGTGCCCCAATCGGAAAATACTTCTTGTAAAAAGTATCTTTGAACTCCTCCCAAGTCCAAGGTAGACCCTGCATGGTCGAGTCTCTCGTCCTCAATGCGGACAACCACCAATGGTGGGCTTCACCCTCTAGCATGAAAGTTGCCCATGCTACTCTCTCCTCCTCTGTAGGTGAGAGAACCGTAAAGATCTTCTCCATCTGGAGGATCCATGCCTCCGCAGTAAGAGGGTCCATACTCCCAGGGAAGGGTGGAGGCCTCAATCTCCTGAATGCCTCAACTCCAGCGGTACGATGTACTGGAGCTGCGGGCGGTGGAGTAGGTGCCGCCGATGATGGTATAGCTTGCCGAGCCGCCACTATGGCGAGTGTCTCAGCAATAGAGCCTAAGACCTGAGAGAGGTCCGGCTGCTCATCCTCATCCCGTGAAGAAGAGGAAGCTCTGGTATGTGGTCCACGACCCCGTGTGTTCCGTCTCATGACTAAAGTCCTGAGATCAATAGCACCACATGAGTCTAACGTGAAACCACAGTTTATTTCAATGCCATTTCACAATAATTCAATTTGCATTAGTTGTATAATACTAACATACATCACATCAAGTCATCAGAGTATTCATCACATTATACTTATACTTTAGTGTTCTAGCGTACCTAGGACTCGTACTTGGTTGAAACAATCATTTTGACTAAGACTAAAGTTTAGTCTTTCACTTGGATCAAGACTCTCTTCCGACTTACTTTCTTCCTAACTTGTTTCCCAACATATGCTCTTGTCAAGCCGGGGTATAAGATTCTAAGTGACCCTAGAAACCTAAAGCCTAAGCTCTGATACCACTTCTGTCGCGACCCAAAACCCACCCTAGGAGTTAGAGTGAACTTTGGACGACTAATCATGACTTGCTTGACAACTAACCTGCAAAACCCACAGAGCATATACAGTAGAGGATATAAACAGCGGAAACATACTCTAACCTAGCACAGCGGAAGACTACCAAACCTCTATGTATATACATACGCAAATCCAAGTTTATACAAAAAGTCTCCAAAAGAAAGTGCGGACATGCCCGCCAAAATACATGAATCTAACTCTCATCTCACCCACAGCTAAACCACTCAGAATCTAATCACCACCTACTGATAACCCTCTACGGGAGGTTCCTCCAAAGGCTCCTCGGCGTACTCCTCTTCCACCCATGGACCAGGAGCACAAACATCAAATGGAGCAGCAGCTCCCTCAGAACCTGCCGACATAAGAAGTACGGCTGAGCATGGAATACTCAGCGGGTACAAAATACTAACCAACAATTATAGCATAGATATAGCAATACATAATCAGGAGAAATTCATATATGTCAAACGGAAACAATTCACATCATACAAGGAAGTAAAGCAGTTTATAATCATGCTTGTAATTCGTAGAAAACCGATAAATCCTCTTGAAACATCGTGCACTTGACTTGACTTGAAATATCTTTTTGTACTTGAAAGCTTGTCATGTCTATCTTGCTTGATTCTTGTATGTCGTGTCATGTCATGCATGTCATGCGTGCTTGCTTGTGATCATGTAACTTGTGAGATATCCTTGTGAGATGTCCTTGTGAGATGCCTTGAGAGGGAAGGGAGACCCTTCTTTATGCAATGCACTTGCGAGGGAAGGGAGACCCTTCTTTATGATATGTATGTACTTGCGAGGGAAGGGAGACCCTTCTTCATGATATGCACTTGTGAGTGACGGGAGACCCCTCGTGGAATGTTGGTTCTTGTCTTCTTGTGAAAAGCGAGGTAAAACATATCTTAGGATATGTCCCACCTCTAACCATGTTCTTGAAAACCTCGATAAATCATGCCATGCATGCCGTGCTCGTGGGAACCGTGTACATACTTGCATTTAAATTTAAACATGACCATTGGGAAATTTCACAATACATACAGCATCAAAGATTAAGCAATTCAATATTCATAGCATTTAGGGAAAACAGGAAACACACTATCATAGGCCCTAGCAATATTCAGAACTTATTAGGCATGCATTTCTTAATTTACAGCTCACTGTATTCACCTTGGCATTTCATCAAACATGGTGTGTTCATTATGGATTTACCCTACACATGCTTTTCTAGGTGGGTTTTTCTCAAATCATACTTGTACATTCATTATTGGAACAATGCCCTTCCCCATTTGTTCATCACACATAACCATTGGCATCCAATCGCCTATTCCATCTCCATTCACCATTCACCATTCACCATTTACCTTTCATCATTCATCCATCTCATAGCACGTGTGAATGAAAGAAAATCAAAAGAAAATGAGGGGAAAGAGGAACTATAACTAGAAGGGTAGTAAGAAGCACCGACCTGAAGAAATGAGGAAGAACCCTCTTCCAAAACGACTGGGTAGTTGTAGCCCTAGCTTGGATCGCTAGCTCCGCGAATGCCTGAACCGAAATCTTGAAGAAAACGGGCTTGAGGTTGATCTAGGGTTTCAAACCCTTTGATTTCTCTCCCAAATGGAAACCCTAGGTTGGAATCGCCTTCTCCTCTTTCTTCTATTCTCTCAAACTCTCGAAGTGTCGAATGATGCCCTAAAGGCTCGGGTTAAACTCTTAAGGTAAGAGTGAACTGATCAAAAGACCGTAATACCCTTACTGGGATTTCTGAAATGATGCGAGGAACGTGGACAGTGGCAACTCGTGGTGCCGTGAACAGTACCCACTCGTTGTGCGGTGAACAGTGCCAACTCGTTGTGCCGTGAACAGTGCCAACTCGTGGTGCCGTGAACAGTACCCACTCGTTGTGCGGTGAACAGTGCCAACTTGTTGTGCCGTGAACAGTACCCACTGGTTGTGCCGTGGACAGTGCCAACTCGTTGTGCCGTGAACAGTGCCAACTCGTGGTGCCGTGAACAGTACCCACTCGTTGTGCGGTGAACAGTGCCAACTCCTTGTGCCGTGAACAGTACCCACTCGTTGTGCCGTGGACAGTGCCAACTCGTGGCGCTGTGAACAGTGCCAACTCGTTGTGCTGTGAATAGTGCCACTCGTTGTCCGTTGTGAATAGTGCTACTCGTTGTCCGTTGTGAATAGTGCTACTCGTTGTGCTGTGAATAGTGCCGAACACGTTGTCCGTGGTGGGTATACAACGTACACGTTGTCAGCTGCACGACATACCCGTCGTCTGTTGCACCACGGATGCACAACGTATACGTCATCAGAGTACGTCCTTAGCGCCTAACCGAGCCACATCCTTAGTGCCTTACGAGCTACGTCCTTAGCGCCTTACGAGCTAGTTTGCCTACAGGCCCAGACTGTTTTGGCATATCTTTTGACTCGTTCGTCCGATTTTGACGATTCAACTTGCGTTGGGTTCGTACTTCGAAGAGGAACATTTCTGATGTTTTGAAAATTCCAATTTCTTCCTTATTTATTAATTATACCTCTTAGAAAGCAAAATGACAACGAAAGTGTCATGTTTTAAGCATGAAAAAGTCTGGGGCTCTACAGTATGCTCACAAGAAAGTTATAAGAAGTCGAAAGCTCAGAAGAACTCGTAAGCTCATAAGAAAGGCTATAAGAACTCGCATAAGGAACCTACAAGACTTATAAGACATTGAAATATGTATGGTAAATCATGAAGTTAGAGTATGATTTAATTGATTTTGTTCAGGATTATGTAACTGTTACCTTGTTTCCTTCCGCACTCTGATCATGTAACTTTATGATGAACTGTGTCCTGTATGGCATGTTAATGTGATTACTATTGTTAGCTAGTAGCTTGTACTCGCTGAGTATTCCATGCTCAGCCGTACTTTTATGTCGGCAGGTACACTATATGAGATAGGGACTCTGGTCCCTTGGATCGAGGTAGCTCAGGGAGAGCAGGAGGTGATTCGGATGGTTACCCAGATATTAGGAGTCTCGGCATGTGGCCTACGGTTGGGTTGAGTGAGAGAGAGACATGTATTTTGGGTTTTTATTTCTGGGGATATTGCCTCACTTGAGTGGGTAACTCAGGTTAAGGATTTCTTGTATATGCTTTGGCTTATGTTCAGTTATTGTATACAGTTGTACTTGGGATACTGTTAAGTTATTAAAGGAAATTTCAATTCACTATTTTGGCATGCCTTGTATGCTCTTGCAGGATGGTTTTAAGTGTAAGTGACGTCGCCAAAGCCTCATCTCTCCTAGGTGGGATTTTGGGGAGTTACACCTAAGCTCTGATACCACTTCTGTCGCGCCCCAAAACCCACCCTAGGAGTTAGAGTGAACTTTGGACGACTAATCATGGCTTACATGACTTGCTTGACGAACCAACTTGCAAAAACCCACAGAGCATATACAATAGAGGATAACAGCGGAAGTCTACCAAACCTCTATGTATATACATACGCAAATCCAAGTTTATACAAAAAGCAACAAAAAGAAAGTGCGGACAGACCCGCCAAAATACGTGGATATAATCTCTCATCTCACCGACAGCTATTCACTCAAAATCTACAACCGCCTAATGGTAACCCTCTACGGGAGGTTCCTCCAAAGGCCCCTCGACGTACTCCTCCTCCACCCATGGACCAGGAGTACAAACATCAACTGGAGCAGCAGCTCCCTCGGAACCTGCCGACATAAGAAGTACGGCTGAGTATGGAATACTCAGCGGGTACTCAATACTAACCAACAGTCATAGTATACAGATAGCATACATAAAGTAGGAAACAAATTTGCATATATAGAACAGGAACAATTTATATCATACAAGGAAGTAAAGCAATTTATATTCATGCTTGCATTCAGAAAGACTGATAAAACCCTTGAAAACATCGTGCACTTGACTTGACTTGAAATACCCTTTGCGTGATTGTGAACCTGTTAACCGTGTCATGCTTGTCATGCTTGCATCATGCGTGTCATGTCATGTCATGCGTGTCATGCGAGTATCATGCTTGCTTGTTCATAATTTGAACATGTTCACATGCCTAGTTGCCGTTCATAGTCCGTCGCAACTAGTACCCTATATGCAGATGGGTATGCCTAGTTACCGTTCATAGCCCGTCGCAACTAGCATCCATGCGGAATGTGAATGCGTAGTTGCCGTTCATAGCCCATCGCAACTAGCATCCATGCGTGTAATGCCATGCAGAGTTATGCGTGTCATGTGAATGCTATGCTATACGTGTCATGCCATGCTATGCATGTCATGCGAGGGGATGAAAGACCCTTCTTATGATAATGCATGATTGACTTGTCCTTGCCAAGAGCGAGGTAAAACATATCGTAGGATATGTCCCACCTCTAACCATGTTCTTGAAAACCTCGATAACTCATGTCATGCGTGACGTGCTCGTGGGAACCGTGTACATGCTTGCATTTAAATTTAAATATGACATCTGGGTAATTTCACAACACATATAACATCAATGATTGAGCAATGTAATATTCATATCCTTTAGGGAAAGCAAGAAACACACTATCATAGGCCCTAGTAATATTCAGAATTTCTTAGGTATGCATTTCCTAATTCACAGCTCACTTTATTCACCTTGGCATTTCATCAAACATGGTGTGTTCATTATGGATTTAGCCTACAACATGCTTTTCTAAATGGGTTTTTCTCAAATCATACATGTCCGTTCATTATTGGAACAATGCCCTTCCCCATTTGTTCATCACACACAACCATTGGCATCCAATCGCCCATTCCATCTCCATTCTCCATTCACCATTTACCATTCTCCATTCACCATTCATCCATCTCATGGCACATATGTAAATGAAAGAAAATCAAATGAAAAGAAGGGGAAAGAGGAACTATAACTAGGAGGGTAGTAAAAAGTACCGACCTTGAGGAGGTGAGGAAGAAACCCTCTTTCCAAATGACTGTGTAGCTGCTACCCTAGCTTGGATCGCGAGCTCCACAATGCCTGAACCGAAATCTTGAAGAAAACGGGCTTGAGGTTGATCTAGGGTTTCAAAACCCCTTTGATTTCTCTCCAAAATGGAAACCCTAGGCTGGAATCGCCTTCTCCCCTTTCTCCTATTCTCTCAAACTCTCTAAGTGTCGAATGATGCCCTAAAGGCTCGGGTTAAACTCTTAAGGTAAGAGTGAACTGACCAAAAGACCGTAATACCCTTACTGGGATTTCTGCAATGACGCGAGGACCGTGAATAGTGCTGAACACATTGTGCCGTGAATAGTGCCAACTCGTGGTGCTGTGAATAGTGCCAACTCGTGGTGCTGTGAATAGTGCCAACTCGTGGTGCTGTGAATAGTACCAACTCGTGATGATGTGAATAGTGCCAACTCGTGGTGCTGTGAATAGTGCTGAGCCCGTAGTCCGTTGTGTTGTGCATAGTGCTGAGCCCGTTGTCCGTTGTCTTATGTACAGCGTGCTCGTGGTGAGTTGTACAACGTGCCCGTTGTGAGCTGTATAACGGATGCACACAGTATACGTTATCAGAGTACGTTGTCTGTGTTACGTTATCAGAGTACGACGTCAGAGCACGTCCTTAGTGCCTTCCGAGCTACGATTTCCTACAGGTTCAGACTGTTTTGGCCATATCTTTTGACTCGTTCATCCGATTTTGACGATTCAACTTGCGTTGTGTTCGTACTTCGAAAAGGAACATTTCTGGTGTTTCAAAATTTCCAATTTCTTCCTTATTTATTAATTATACCTCTTAAAAAGGCAAAAATGACAACGAGAGTGTCATGTATTAACTGTGAAAAGGTCCGGGGCTCTACACTTTTCATCTTGGATACTAACATATAGAACAACTCAAAAATTACCATCTTTTATTTGTTGGTTGGAAGCATAACATCATCACATTTAATTCACACCATCATTCATGGGATTTTATCTTGATGTAGAAAGGGTTTCATGGAATCAATTGCTAGAAGAGTGTAATTTTACATATAAGAGGCTATATATAACTATACTTGTCAAGAAAATCATGCTTTTCATTAAGGGTTTATGAAATTAGAACCTAGTAGAGTGTATCTACCTTAGAGAAATCAATGAGTTTGACTCCCAATGGCTAGAACAAGCAAGAACAGTGAGTTCTTGGTTGGAAAACACCAAATGGAAAGGAAGAACTTGATCTTCCACAAGCTTGAACGATCACCAAGGTCCTCTCCTCCTTCTCCTCTTCAAATCCCTTAAAAACAATGCACAAAGGGTTTGTGAAACCCTAAGGCACGAACCCAGCCCTTTTATAGGCAAAGGGTGATGGTTAAAGTCTTAAATACCCTTAATGAAGAAAATCTGCGTATGACTGATCGATCGGTGGTATGGACCGAGCGATCGGTGGCTTACCGGTCGATCGGTGTTATGACCGAGAGATCGGTCAAAAACACACTCTCTGGAATTTTTCCCCATACAAAAAATTTGACCGTGCGACAGCTATCGAGCGATCGGTAGTTGACCGATCGATCACAGGTAATGACCGAGCGATCGGTCGACCCCTGTTTTGCTGAAAAACCTTGTTTACACCACTCGAATCTTCCCCAATGCACTTCCAACACTCTTTTATGCTTTCAACACATTCCTTAAGAACATATAGACCCATTGGAACATATACGCCATAATTCCAAACACATATATTAACATAAGACTCATAAGTGTACAAAACCACACTTGGGCACTATTCACACACTATTCATTCTTAGTGAAATGAAATTTTCGGGGCTCTACACTACCTTTATTCTTATCATATTCCCTTGCATCCATGCATTTGTGTATACTAATTGTCGTGCCCCAAAACCCACCCTAGGAGTTAGAGTGAACTTTGGACGACTAATCATGACTTGCTTGACAACTAACCTGCAAAACCCACAGAGCATATACAATAGAGGATATAAACAGCGGAAACATACTCTAACATAGCACAGCGGAAGACTACCAAACCTCTATGTATATACATACGCAAATCCAAGTTTATACAAAAAGTCTCCAAAAGAAAGTGCGGACATGCCCGCCAAAATACATGAATCTAACTCTCATCTCACCCACAGCTAATCCACTCAGAATCTAATCACCACCTACTGATAACCCTCTACGGGAGGTTCCTCCAAAGGCTCCTCGGCGTACTCCTCTTCCACCCATGGACCAGGAGCACAAACATCAAATGGAGCAGCAGCTCCCTCAGAACCTGCCGACATAAGAAGTACGGCTGAGCATGGAATACTCAGCGGGTACTAAATACTAACCAACAATTATAGCATAGAAATAGCAATACATAATCAGGAGCAATTCATATATGTCAAACGGAAACAATTCACATCATACAAGGAAGTAAAGCAGTTTATAATCATGCTTGTAATTCGTAGAAAACTGATAAATCCTCTTGAAACATCGTGCACTTGACTTGACTTGAAATATCTTTTTGTACTTGAAAGCTTGTCATGTCTATCTTGCTTGATTCTTGTATTGTCGTGTCATGTCATGCATGTCATGCGTGCTTGCTTGTGATCATGTAACTTGTGAGATGCACTTGTGAGATGTCCTTGTGAGATGCCTTGACAGGGAAGGGAGACCCTTCTTTATGCAATGCACTTGCGAGGGAAGGGAGACCCTTCTTTATGATATGTATGTACTTGCGAGGGAAGGGAGACCCTTCTTCATGATATGCACTTGTGAGCGAGGGGAGACCCCTCGTGGAATGTTGGTTCTTGTCTTCTTGTGAAAAGCGAGGTAAAACGTATCTTAAGATATGTCCCACCTCTAACCATGTTCTTGAAAACCTCGATAAATCATGCCATGCATGCCGTGCTTGTGGGAACCGTGTACATACTTGCATTTAAATTTAAACATGATCATTGGGTAATTTCACAACACATACAGCGTCAAAGATTAAGCAATTCAATATTCATAGCATTTAGGGAAAACAGGAAACACACTACCATAGGCCCTAGCAATATTCAGAAATTCATTAGGCATGCATTTCTTAATTTACAGCTCACTGTATTCACCTTGGCATTTCTTCAAACATGGTGCGTTCATTATGGATTTACCCTACACATGCTTTTCTAGGTGGGTTTTTCTCAAATCATACATGTGCATTCATTATTGGAACAATGCCCTTCCCCATTTGTTCATCACACATAACCATTGGCATCCAATCGCCCATTCCATCTCCATTCACCATTCACCATTTACCATTCTCCATTCACCATTCATCCATCTCATAGCACATGTGTAAATGAAAGAAAATCAAAAGAAGAGAAGGGGAAAGAGGAACTATAACTAGGAGGGTAGTAAAAAGCACCAACCTTGAAGAAATGAGGAAGAAACCCTCTTCCAAAACGACTGGGTAGTTGTAGCCCTAGCTTGGATCGCTAGCTCCACGAACGCCTAAACCGAAATCTTGAAGAAAACGGGCTTGAGGTTGATCTAGGGTTTCAAACCCTTTGATTTCTCTCCCAAATGGAAACCCTAGGTTGGAATCGCCCTCTCCTCTTTCTTCTATTCTCTCAAACTCTCTAAGTGTCGAATGATGCCCTAAAGGCTCGGGTTAAACTCTTAAGGTAAGAGTGACCCGAAAAAAGACCATACTACCCTTACTGGGATTACTGTAAAAACACCAATGCTGAACACGTTGAGTTGTGGACAGTGCTGAACACGTGATGCTGTGAATAGTGCCACTCGTGGTGCTGTGAATAGTGCCACTCGTTGTGCTGTGAATAGTGCCACTCGTTGTGCTGTGAATAGTGCCACTTGTTGTCCGTTGTGAATTGTGCTACTCGTTGTCCGTTGTGAATAGTGCTACTCGTTGTCCGTGAATAGTGCCACTCGTGGTGCCATGAATAGTGCCACTCGTTGTGCTGTGAATAGTGCCACTCGTTGTGCTGAGCCCGTGGTGAGTTGTACAACGTGCCCGTGGTGAGCTGTACAACGTGCCCGTGGTGAGCTGCAAGACGTGCCCGTGGTGAGCTGCACGACGTACCCATGGTGAGCTGCACGACGTACCCGTGGTGACCTGCACGGCGGATGCACAACGTATACGTTATTAGAGTACTACGTCAGAGCACGCCCTTAGTGCCTTCCGAGCTACGTCCTCAGTGCATAATCGAGCTACGTTTTCCTACAGGTTCAGACTGTTTTGGCCATATCTTTTGACTCGTTCATCCGATTTTGATGATTCAACTTGCGTTGTGTTCGTACTTCGAAGAGGAACAATTCTGACATTTCGAAATTTCCAAATTCTTCCTCATTTATTAATCATAAATCTTAAAAAGGCAAGATGACAACGAAAGTGTCATGTATTAAGCATGAAAAAGTCTGGGGCTCTACACTAATGTTTTATTATCATAAGATGATAACTGTTGTTTATTTATCATGAGATGATATCTGTTTATATGTTTAATTATTCTGTTGAAATAATTGCTCTTGATATATCATGTGTATATAAGACTGGGGACAAGTCCCTAAGTATTATGATCTTCTACCATACACTATGTGATCCTATAGTGGGGAGTGTGAGTAAGCTGACAGGCCAAAGCCAGGCCCAATCCCTCTCACCTATGAGTGAACATGGTGAAAACTAAATATGCAAATAGTGGGAGCAATAACGCCAAAGCGTGACCTTTCATTAGGGGTTTATTAGGTTCATGGCAGGTGGGCACATGAATAAGAGATATTATACAATAACGCCAAAGCGTGAGTATAACATCCCTTATAGATCAGACAGTAGATCGAATACTCAAGAATTCACAAGATGAGATCTGTGAAATTGGAGAAGATAGTTTCTATCTGTCTATTCAAGGCGATGTGATGATGTGCCCAAAGGCAGGATCACATTAAGCCAGTGTCTAGGTTTTCGATGCCAATTAATTCTTCCCAAATTGGCAATACCATTAGAAACAGTCCCATAATCTAATTGGTATTAATGAATACAATAGATCCCTAATACTGTCTTATTTGTCATTTGATTAGATCATGACAGGCCTACACCCATTAACTGAAATTCTTCATGATGAAAAGTTAGTAGAAACTAACTATGTAGACTGGGAATTTAGGATATACCTGGTTCTTTCTGCTGAAAAGCTTACCCTGTGTCTTACAACTCCTAAACCTGAGGTTCTCTTGGTTTCAACACCAGATTTGTTAGCTGAAGCTGATTTATGGAATCGTTCCAATCAGATAGCAAGAAATTGGGTGTTAGCATCATTATCCACTATATTGTATAACCATCATAATCATATGGATAATACTTCAGACATATTGCATCACCTACATGAGATGTTTGGTGAAGAGAATAAGTATGCCAAACAAACAGTGTTAAGGTCTCTTCTTACCACCGAGATGAAAGAGGAATCTTCAGTTAGAGAACACCTCATGAAGATGATGGGGTATTAAAGAACTGGAGATGTACGGTGGAGAGATGGATCATATCAACAAAATCAATACTATTCTAGAGTCACTCCCTCGGTCATTCAACATGTTTGTAGTGAATTATAGTATAAACAAGTTAGAGATGACTCTAAGTGGGTTGTTGGACTCACTGATAGCTGTAGAAGATGAGATCAGAAAAGATATTGATGGTGAAATCATGTTTGTTGAAAGACCTATACCTGTTTTGATGTCTGAAAAGAAAAGGAAGAGAAATAATGGTAAAGGAAAGTTGAAAGACAAATAGGGGTTTATAAATTGGGGGTGTTGCAATACAAGAATCAATAGGGTTATACATGTGTGAGATCCTTATTATTCCCTAAATTAATCTTGATTTTTAGTATGATGTCGTGAAAATGACATGGTCTTAATGATATGATGAATTAGGCTAAAAGCCATAGTCTTGATGTTGTGATGAAATGAATGGAAATATATTATGTTTTAGAATTATCCAATGATACTATAATGCTACTATGACTTGTATGAACCTATATGAATTTTTAAGGCTTTACATATATACACAATGATGCTCACAAGCACACCAAGCACGATAAATTATGCATGATCAAGTTTCTGCATAAGCATGTATTCAAGAGCCATGAACAAGGTTTTTCAAAGGCATTCATAAGAAAGAAGTATAAGCAATTGACAAAGCCAAACTTTGGGTTGGTATTCTAAGATCGGTTACTTCATGCTCACAAGGATCAAGTCTAAGATCTTGCATAAACTCCATGGATCATAAGTCTCGCAAGGCTTCTCAAGAACTCATAAGAAACTCACAAGTCTAAGATGATGCATATGTCTCCAAGGATCATAAGGTCACAAGAAAGCTCACAAGAAGGCTCACAAGGAAGCTCATAAGCTCACAAGAAAAGTCATAAGAACTCGCAAGTTCACAAGAATTCATAAGAAAATACGAGACTCACAAGCATTTAAAAGAACTCATAAGCATGCATGAGATGGTTTGTTTTCCATGAAAAGAACAAGGGTTATGAAAGGTTTTCCATGACGAGGTTTTAAGCATGAATTTTATCATTAGTATTCCCTAACGTAATTGTATGTAATACTATGATTTTGATAGCACTGTTAGCTAGTAGTTTTGGCTTGCTGAGTATTCCATGCTCAGCCGTACATGTTATGTCGACAGGTACATGGGTTCCCTTTGACATCTGTGATCAGGGGCCTTGGATAGAGGAGGATTATGGCATGGAAGAGCCATATGTGGAGCCTCAGGAGGAGGCAAAGGACTTAGACCACTGGCCCTTTCAGGGTGATTACTGAGAGATAGAGAGTATTACAATTTTGTATTTTGATAGGTGGGCATGTCCACCTTTACTCTTGATTATGTGTTGTACATATTTGGAATACAGATGATATGTATAGAAAAGAAATTTTTGGGTTACGCTTCAACATGATTAAGCTTCTGCATTACTTTATGTTTACATTATATATTGCCTTGTGTATTTGACAGGTTGGTTTGGTATCGGATATGACACATCACGAGCCAAAGTATCTATAACTCCCAGGGGGTATTTTGGGTCATGACAGAGGTGGTATCAGAGCTTAGGCATTAGAGTCCCTAGGGTCATTAGTACTCGATACCACGATCAACACAAGGCATTAGGGTTTAGGAAAGAGTCGTATCCCATGTAGAGACTAATCTTTAGTCTTAGTCCATTACCGGTTGGAATCCAACTGAACTTAGTACCCTATGCTGGAACCACAAATTATATGTTTATCTATTGCAATGTATACCTCGATGTATTACTATTATATATATTATATGAATATGAAATGAGCTTGAAGTTATGATTGAGATTAAATTGGTTTCCATGTTAGACTCAAGTTCTGCTACTGTCCTCAGGATTTATCATGAGACGTAATAGTGGACGGGGTCGCGGTTACCAAACTCGGGGCAACGTTAATGGAGGAGACCCTCCATCGGGTGATGATCAACCCGATATATCTCAGTTGCTGAATACTATGGTGGAAACTATCACCATGTTGGCAGCTCGACAGCCGGTTGCTACTAATGCATAGGTGCATCCACCTCCTCCTCATCACACTTCGGGACTTGAGGCATTCTGAAGGCTACATCCACCTAACTTAGTACCCCGCACTTGATCACGACGGAGGTGATGCGAGTCCAGAAATTTGAGAATGGGTTGAAACCCTTCATCAAGGATCGAGTCTCCATTCTTCAGGTGGAGTCTTGGAGAGAGATTGTGGGGAAGGCAAGGATCACAATAAAGAACTTGGAGGAGTTTCTAAAGAGAAGAGATAGTGGCTCTGGGAGAGCCATGTAGAAGGGTCAGTCCAGTGGCTCAGCGCCACCGGAGAAGAGGGCCAGGATGTCCCCGTACCCAGCTCCTAGGCTTACATCGACTCAGAGGCCTCCTCTTGCATCGACAGCACCTCGTCCTACTACTTCATAGGCACCTCGACCTGCTTGTCCTCAGGGCACCAGATATGTGCCACCTACATCTTCTTCATCTTTTGAGGAGTGCAACTATTGTGGTCGGAGACACCCGGTTAGAGAGTGCCAGAGAGCATCTGGAGGATGTTTTCATTGTGGTAAGTAGGGCCATATGATTAAAGATTTCCCACGCTGACAGTCACGGGTTTAGCCCTAGGGGAGCAGGCCCCCAGTCCGGCAGACTACTCCGCAGGGGTCATCACAGGCTTCTGCATCTAGGCCTGCACGGCCCACTCAGACCACATAGCCACCTCGCTAGGCAAACGGGGGCCGGGTCTTTGCCTTAACAGAATGGGACATATAGGCATCTGACTATGTTGTGCAAGGTACGTAAAATTATAAAATCTTCAAGTATGAATTGATAATTATAAAATCTTCCAGTATGAATTGATGTTGCAAATTTTGTATGTATACTTACATGTATATCATGCTATCTATACTTTATGTGTGTTTTGCTGGAAATTTATTGATGTATCTAATTGCAATGCATAGGTGTATTGCTAGTTAACGAGTGTCTAGCTCGTGTGTTGATCGACACGGGATCGACACATTCCTTTGTGTTACCTTGCCGAGTCACCTACGTCACGAGTTAACCATTTCGACTCCCCTTGGCAAGTCGGTTAATACAGACCGAGGATACCGGAACTGTGTAGTGCAAGTTGGGCAGCATGAATTACCGATTGATCTGATCATCCTTGAGTTCCAAGACTTGGACTTCGATGTAGCACCCCGGATTTTTCCATACTTAATGAATACCGTTTTCATAGCTAATTGGCCTTCCTCATAGTCTAATTAATAAATAAGAGAGAGATCGGAAATTCTGAAATGTCAAAAATGTTCACTTTTGAAATACGAACCCAACGCAAGTTGAATCGTCAAAATCGGACGAGCGAGTCAAAAGATATGGTCAAAACAGTCCAGACATGCAGAGCACCGATCGCTCGGTCTAGTCAGCGATCGATCGGTCCAAAACCGATCGATCGGTAGCTATCGCACGATCGAAACTTTTGTATGGGAAAATTTTCTAGAGAGTTGATTTTTGACCTAGATCTCGGTCAATCAACCGATCGCTCGGTAGGCAACCGATCGATCGGTCTTAAACACCGATCGCTCGGTCTTCGCGTTTTGCAGAAATTTCATTAAGAGCTTTTTCGTCTTTTGGGGGTTAAACCCTTTCTTCTTAAGGCTTGCCCGAGCCTTAGGGATCATTTACAACATTTGAGAGATTTTGAGAGATAGAGAGAGAAGAGAAGGAAGCTCTAACCTAGGGTTTGGTTTTGAGAAGGAAATCAAGGGGGGTTTAAGAACCCTAGCTCACCCCAACTCGAGTTGCTTCAAGTTCAAGGCTCAAGCTCGTGTGGGGACTCATTCTCCAAGCTAGGGCAGCGATCCTACGGCGTTTTTGAAAGAGGTTTCTTCCCCAACTCAAGTCCCCTTCAAGCAAAGGCTTCCTCCTTCCAAATAGAGCTTTTATTTCAAGGTTTCTTCAAGATCAAGCCTTGATCTAAGGTTAGTACACCCTACTAACTTACCCTAGCAATAAATCTAGGTTTTCCTTATGAAATATGATTCTTGTTAGTATGTTTTATTCCTTGCAAAATGTGTCATCTATAATAAATATAAACAAGATAAAGAAAGGGTAGGGATGCTTGGATACGGCGATTGGATGCCGAATGTGTGATGTATGATGTGTGAGTTGTGGATTGGAAAATGGAGGATGGGCATAGTACAAATAACAAACTTACCATTGTGTGATTGAATGGAAAATATGCATTAAAAAGAAGGAGATAAACTACTAAGGAATAATGTATGAAAGTGTTTTGACAAAATACCTAAACTATGAATAAATGATCTCAATGAAGAATATAGAAATGGGTTTTATGCATGCGTTCTTATAAATGATAAATTGATCAAATGTTATGCAAACTACTTATGTTACCGATGTTCATATCATGAATTGAATTGTAATGTCATATCTTGGTTATTCCCATTATCATGATTGTCACTATGGACACGTACACAAGCACGCATGATAGCATGAACCGAGATTTCAAGAGCATGTGCATATAATAAACAACAAGAAAATATTGCATGTCAAGGAGGTTGGTAGCCCAGGGAGGATTCGGGTACTAACCTCTGGCTCACAAGATAACCCCTAAAACACCTATTGTCAAGGAGGTTGGTAGCCCAGGGACATTCGGGTACTAGCCTCCGGCTCACAAGAAAACTAAACAAGTAATAAAAATCACCTATTGTCAAGGAGGTTGGTAGCCCAGGGAGATTCGGGTGCTAACCTCTGGCTCACAAGAAAACCATGCATTTCATAACAAGGAGGTTGGTAGCCCAGGGACATTCGGGTGCTAGCCTCTGGCTCACAAGTGCATTGCATATCAAGGAGGTTGGCAGCCCAGGGAGATTCGTTTGCTAGCCTCTAGCTCACAAGTTACAAGATGGAGGTTTACAAGATGATGATCATGCATTCATGCATGCACGCATACATGATGTCTACGAGGCATACCGGGACATGACAGGGGTTTTCAACCATGAGTTTTATCAGCGTTTTCGCATTCATGTACGCACGTCAGGATGCTTGTATTGTATTATGCCTTATACTGTTTCTTTTGTGATGTTTCTATTACTGCTTGTATGATATTACTATTGTGTGTTTTATTATTGTTATGGTCTGCTAGTAGCTTGTACTCGCTGAGTATTCCATGCTCAGCTGTACTTTCATGTCGGCAGGTACTAAGGGAGCCCTCGACCCGGAGCCTTGGGTCGAGGAAGAGTATATAGAGGACAGAGAGCCGGCTATTCCATTACAGTCTCAGGCGGACCGAGACCTCGATGCGTGGCCATACCTCGACTACTGTTGAGGGGAGAGTATGAGAGGGTCTTGTGTATTTTGATATTTTGATAGGTGGGTCTGTCCACCTTAGACTGAGACATGTCTTGTATTTATGTTACCTTGGAATACTATTTTGGATCATCAGAAGAAATGAAAATTTGTTTACGCTTCCGTATATATGTTAGCTTCCGCGCTCTGATTATCGTTGTTAGTACTGTATTTTATCTTGTGCATTACAGGATGGTTTGATAGGTACGTAGTGTGACACCTAAACTATCCCTAAACTCCTAGGGGGTATTTCGGGGGGTTACAGAGTGGTATCAGAGCTCTAGGCATTAGAGTCCCTAGGGTCACTTAGATGATTGAACAAGGTATTAGAATCACCTTAGAGAGTTGTATTCCAAGTATAGACTAACAAGTTAGTCTTAGTCAAAATGGGTTGAACTTCAACCGAACATAGAGTCCTACGCTAGGAACACGGATTGTATGTTATGCTATTGTGTTATATACCATGTGTACATTATTTGTGTTGTACTTATTAAATATGCTTGATGAATATGTATTGAGTGAATTACGAAATTTGTACTAAATGCTTTTCCAAGGTAGACTCATGTTGTATTGTCGTTCTCAGGAGAAATCATGTGACGCAATACCCAGGGTCACGGGTACAACACAAGGGGCAATGGAGGTGATGCTCCATCGGGTGATGATCAACCCAATTTTGCCCAAGCTTTTGCCTCAATAGCCGAGACCTTGGCTATGGTAGCGACGAGGCAACCGGCCACTCCACCTAATGCCGCACTTATACCGGCTCCTCCTAACCGAGCCCAAGCCGGGATAGAACCTTTCCGGAGGATGAGACCTCCAACCTTTTGTGGGAGTATTGACCCGCTTGTTGCCGAAGGATGGATCCGGCAATTAGAAAAGATATTCTCTGTATTGGCACCTACGGAGGCCGAAAAGGTTACTTGGGCCACCTTCATGCTTGAAGGTGAGGCCGATCATTGGTGGAAGTTTGCACTTCGGACCCGAGAGTTGACCCGACAAGGTCAAGACTGGACTTGGGAAGAATTCTTGGATGTTTTCAACAAGAAGTACTTCCCGGTCGGGATGAAAGAGAAGATGGAAGTTGAGTTTATTACCTTGGAGCAAGGTAATATGTCCGTAGCGGCTTATGAAGCCAAATTTTCAGAGCTATCTCGATTTGCTCCACATATGATAGCGACCGAGGCTATGAAAGCCCGAAAATTTGAAAGGGGTTGAAGGCCTACCTCAAGGACCGAGTCTCAATGTTCAGACATGAGACATATTCAGAAGTAGTGGACAAGGCACTGTTGGCCGAGTCGAACTCCGAGGAGTTCATTAAAAGGAGAGGAATTGAGAAAGGACAGTCGAGTAGTTCGGGGGAGAAAAGAGCGAGGACTACTTTGTATCAGTCCGCAGGGCCGGCTCAGTCACAGAGGATATACTCGGCACCACATGTAGAGCCCCGGACCTTTTCACAGTTAATACATGACACTTTCGTTGTCATCTTTCCTTTTTAAGAGTTATGATTAATAAATGAGGAAGAATTTGGAAATTTCAGAATGTCAGAATTGTTCCTCTTCGAAGTACGAACACAACGCAAGTTGAATCGTCAAAATCGCACGAACGAGTCAAAAGATATGGCCAAAACAGTCTGTACCTGTAGGAAATCGTAGCACAGACAACGTACTCTGATAACGTATACTGTGTGCATCCATTGTACAACTCACCACGGGCACGTTGTACGGCTCACCACGGGTACATTGTACAACTCACCACGGGTACGTTGTACAACTCACCACGGGCACGCTGTACATGAGACAATGGCACTATTCATGGCACCACGATTTGCACTATTCATGGCACTACGAGTTGGCACTATTCATGGCACCACGAGTTGCACTATTCATGGCACCACGAGTTGGCACTATTCATGACACCACGAGTTGCACTATTCATGGCACCACGAGTTGGCACTATTCATGGCACCACGATTTGCACTATTCTTGGCACTATTCATGGCTCCACGATTTGCACTATTCATGGCACCACGAGTTGCACTATTCACAGCACCACGAGTTGGCACTATTCATGGCACCACGAGTTGGCACTATTCATGGCACCACGAGTTGGCACTATTCATGGCACCACGAGTTGCACTATTCATGGCACCACGAGTTGGCACTATTCATAGCACCACGAGTTGCACTATTCATGGCAACACGAGTTGCACTATTCACAGCACCACGAGTTGGCACTATTCATGGCACCACGAGTTGCACTATTCATGGCACCACGAGTTGGCACTATTCATGGCACCACGAGTTGCACTATTCACAGCACCACGAGTTGGCACTATTCACGGCGCCACGAGTTGGCACTATTCACGGCGCCACGAGTTGCACTATTCACGGCACCACGAGTTGGCACTATTCACAGCACAATGTGTTCAGCACTATTCACGGTCCTCGCGTCATTGCAGAAATCCCAGTAAGGGTATTACGGTCTTTTGTCAGTTCACTCTTACCTTAAGAGATTAACCCGAGCCTTTAGGGCATCATTCAACACTTAGAGAGTTTGAGAGAATAGAAGAAAGAGGAGAAGGCGATCCCAATTTAGGGTTTCCATTTTTGGAGAGAAATCAAAGGGTTTTGAGACCCTACATCAACCTCCAGCCCATTTTTCTTCAAGATCAAGGCACAAACTCGTGAGGAGCTTCTCCTCAAACTAGGGCAGCAGCTACACAGTCGTTTTGGAAAGGGGTTTCTTCCTCATTTCTTCAAGGTCGGTGCTTCTTACTACCCTCCTAGTTATAGTTCCTCTTTCCCCTTCTTTTCTCTTCATTTTCTTTCATTTACACATGTGCTATGAGATGGATGAATGGTAAATGGTACATGGTAAATGGTAAATGGTAAATGGTAAATGGTAAATGGTGAATGGTGAATGGTGAATGGTGAATGGAGATGGAATGGGCGATTGGATGCCAATGGTTGTGTGTGATGAACAAATGGGGAAGGGCATTGTTCCAATAATGAACGTACATGTATGATTTGAGTAAAAACCCATCTAGAAAAGCATGTTGTAGGGTAAATCCATAATGAACACACCATGTTTGATGAAATGCCAAGGTGAACACAGTGAGCTGAAAATCTGGAAAGGCATGCCTAATAAATTATGAATATTGCTAGGGACTATGATAGTGTGTTTCCTGCTTTCCCTAAATGCTATGAATATAGAATTGCTCAATCTTTAATGTTATGTGTGTTGTGAAATTTCCCAAATGTCATGTTTAAATTTAAATGCAAGTATGTACACGGTTCCCACGAGCACGGCATGCATGACATGATTTATCGAGGTTTACAAGAACATGGTTAGAGGTGGGACATATCTTCCGATATGTTTTACCTCGTTCATGACAAAACATGGCATGACAAGCATAAGCATTCTAGGAAGAAGGGTCTCCCTTCCCTCACAAGTAGTTTACTCTTCCAAGCAAGCATGACAAGACATGGCATGACAAGCATAAGCATTCTAGGAAGAAGGGTCTCCCTTCCCTCACAAGTAGTTTACTTTCCAAGCAAGCATGACATGGCATGACACGCATGATATGACAAGATAAGACAAACATGACAAGTTTCAAGTACGAAAAGATATTTCAAGTCAAGTCAAGTGCACGATGTTTTCAAGAGGATTTATCGGTTTTCTACGAATTACAAGCATGATTATAAACTGCTGTACTTCCTTGTATGATATGAACTGTTTCCGTTTGACATATATAAATTGCTCCTGATTATGTATTGCCATTTTTATGCTATAATTGTTGGTTAGTATTTAGTACCCGCTGAGTATTCCATGCTCAGCCGTACTGCTTATGTCGGCAGGTTCTGAGGGAGCTGCTGCTTCATTTGATGTTTGTGCTCCTGGTCCATGGGTGGAAGAGGAGTACGTCGAGGAGCCTTTGGAGGAACCTCCAGTAGAGGGTTACCAATAGGTGGTTGTAGATTTCTGAGTGGAGTAGCTGTGGGTGAGATGAGAGTTAGATTCATGTATTTTGGCGGGCATGTCCGCACTTTCTTTTGGAGACTTTTGTATAAACTTGGATTTGCGTATGTATATACATAGAGGTTTGGCAGTCTTCCGCTGTGCTATGTTAGAGTATGTTTCCGTTGTTTATATCCTCTATTGTATATGCTCTGTGGGTTTTGCAGGTTAGTTGTCAAGCAAGTCATGATTAGTCGTCCAAAGTTCACTCTAACTCCTAGGGTGGGTTTTGGGTCGCGACAGAAGTGGTATCAGAGCTTAGGCTTTAGGTCTCTAGGGTCACTTAGAATCTTATACCACGGCTTGACAAGAGAATATGTGGGGAAACAAGTTAGGATGGAAGTAAGTCGGAAGTGAGTCTAGTTCTAAGTGTGAGACTAAACGTTAGTCTTAATCTAAAATGGTTGCTCCAACCAAGCACAGGTCTTAGAAACGCTAGAACACCAAGATATAATATTACAACTACTTTGATGACTTGACGAGATGAATATGATGGTACTATACTTTGTATGTAGTATTGTTATATGGTGTTATATGCTATATGGTGTGCGTACAATGTACTTATACTATTATGTGTGGTATTGTTAGGGGGCATTAAATGTGGTGTGCATACTATATGTCACGTACTAAGTGACAACCAATGTGTTAGGAATTAATTCTCAGCTAGACTTATGAGTTGAGTAATACTCCGGCTGGAGTTCAGACTATGTGTGAGTTGGTAAATGGTGGTAGGTCCTTGCCATACCCTGTACTATGGGGTCTTCGTAAATAAT
Source organism: Tetracentron sinense (assembly GCA_015143295.1). Taxonomy (NCBI): domain Eukaryota; kingdom Viridiplantae; phylum Streptophyta; class Magnoliopsida; order Trochodendrales; family Trochodendraceae; genus Tetracentron; species Tetracentron sinense. Next base: position 28,049,615 of record CM026555.1, on the reverse strand, counting down.
AGCCTTCCGAGTGAGACAATAAAATTCTCCTTCGTCTTACAAGATTAAAAAAAAAAAAAACAAAAAAAAAAAAAAAAAAATATCATATACATATCCCGCATGCATCATGTAGATCTTAGAAGCATTATACATGTCACCAGATTTAGAGGGCATCACCTAAACAACTCAATTAGATGAACTAGTCATTAGTATTAGTTTCAAACGGGCTAAGGTCTTAGGTTTGTGATCAGTTAATACCATAATCAAGTGTGAAGCTTATCATCAGTAAGAAAACTACTTGTATAATTGTACGATTATAATTGTACTTAGATACATACACGATGTGCTCGCATAGGTTGGGGGCTTGAGTCCAACTTCTGCTTAGGAGAAGTTGTTGCCCTTAAGAAGCAACTAAGGAGTTAGCCTTAGACCATAACCAGTTGCAACACAACCAACATCGCATCTTGGCTTCGCTAGGAACCTTAGAGTATATTATGATGCTATGGTATGTGTATCTTGATGTATGTTCTAGACTTTGATAAATACTTACTACTATGAAAATACAATATCGGATTTTGATGGGATTCAAGTGAGACTCATGCTTTGCCATCGTCCTCAGGAGTAAACCATGAGACGTGGCGATCAGGGTCGTGGATACCACACTAGGAGGGGTGGAGTATCTCCTCCTCCATTGAGGGATGAGCAGCCTGATCTCACTCAGGTCTTGGGATCCATAGCAGAAACACTAGCAATACCTGCCACTAGGCAGCCCACTACCCCCATTCCTACGGCGGTACTTGTACCTACCCCTACACATCATGCCGCAGGAAGTGAGGCACTTTGGAGGATGAGGCCTCCGGTGTTCTATGGTGATATGGACCCATTGGTCGCAGAAGCATGGGTTAAGTACCAGTCCTCTAGACATATGCTGGTACGGAGTCCTCCCACTGCACCACAAGCTTCTCTTTTGGTTGCTCCACCGGCATCGCACGCGGCTACCTTGCAGTCACCCCGCCTCGCAGTATCTCAGGCAACAGGATATGCACCCTCCACCTACTCTTACGAGATATGTACCCATTGTGGGAGGAGGCATGTGGCCAGAGAGTGTAGGAGAATCTCCGGTGGATGTTTCCACTGTGGTCGCCAGGGCCACCTGATCGAGGATTGTCCCAGCCGTCAGATGCCACCTTATTCTCGGGGAAGTAGGCCCACGGTTAGGCGGTCACCTCCGCTGGGCTCTACACAAGCATTAAGCCCCCAGCAGTCCACACAGCCCCCTTACTAGGCTAACCAGGGACAAGCCTTTGCCACTCCAGGATAGAATGCTCAGGCACCAAAGGATATGGCATGAGGATGTGAGAGGGAGAAGAAATTTTTTTTTTTTTTTCTGTGTAGAAGGGAATGTATTTTGTGTTTTGTCATGGACAGTCACTTGCCACTTGTACGTAATTGTGCTACCTTATGTTATGAAAGTTTTCCCTACTATTTAGAATGATGTTGAGTTTTATGAGAAAACTAGGTGCCTCGCCGATAAGTGAGTGCCTAGGATATTAATTAATAGAGGATTATCATATCGTTTAGTAGGAAAGGTTAAGCATGGGGAAGTATCCTCGATTGATTTAGTAACGCCCCAATTTCGAGGACGAAATTCCTATAAGGGGGGGAGGATGTAGAGCCCCGGACCTTTTCACAGTTAATACATGACACTTTCGTTGTCATCTTTCCTTTTTAAGAGGTATGATTAATAAATGAGGAAGAATTTGGAAATTTCAAAATGTCAGAATTGTTCCTCTTCGAAGTACGAACTCAACGCAAGTTGAATCGTCAAAATCGGACGAACGAGTCAAAAGATATGGCCAAAACAGTCTGTACCTGTAGGAAATCGTAGCACAGACAACGTACTCTGATAACGTATACTGTGTGCATCCGTTGTACAACTCACCACGGGCACGTTGTACGGCTCACCATGGGTACATTGTACAACTCACCACGGGTACGTTGTACAACTCACCACGGGCACGCTGTACATGAGACAATGGCACCACGAGTTGGCACTATTCATGGCACCACGATTTGCACTATTCATGGCACTATTCATGGCACACGAGTTGCACTATTCATGGCACCACGAGTTGGCACTATTCATGGCACCACGAGTTGGCACTATTCATGGCACCACGAGTTTGCACTATTCATGGCACCACGAGTTGGCACTATTCATGGCACCACGAGTTGGCACTATTCATGGCACCACGAGTTGCACTATTCATGGCACCACGAGTTGCACTATTCACAGCACCACGAGTTGGCACTATTCATGGCACCACGAGTTGCACTATTCATGGCACCACGAGTTGGCACTATTCATGGCACCACGAGTTGCACTATTCACAGCACCACGAGTTGGCACTATTCATGGCACCACGAGTTGGCACTATTCATGGCACCACGAGTTGCACTATTCATGGCACCACGAGTTGGCACTATTCATGACACCACGAGTTGCACTATTCATGGCACCACAAGTTGGCACTATTCATGGCACCACGAGTTGGCACTATTCATGGAACCACGATTTGCACTATTCATGGCACCACGAGTTGGCACTATTCATGGCACCACGATTTGCACTATTCATGGCACCACGAGTTGGCACTATTCATGGCACCACGAGTTGGCACTATTCATGGCACCACGAGTTGCACTATTCATGGCACCACGAGTTGCACTATTCATGGCACCACGAGTTGCACTATTCACAGCACCACGAGTTGGCACTATTCATGGCATTACGAGTTGGCACTATTCATGGCCCCACGAGTTGCACTATTCATGGCACCACGAGTTGGCACTATTCATGGCACCACTAGTTGCACTATTCATGGCACCACGAGTTGCACTATTCACAGCACCACGAGTTGGCACTATTCATGGCACCACGAGTTGCACTATTCATGGCACCACGAGTTGGCACTATTCATGGCACCACGAGTTGCACTATTCACAGCACCACGAGTTGGCACTATTCACGGCGCCACGAGTTGCACTATTCACGGCACCACGAGTTGGCACTATTCACAGCACAATGTGTTCAGCACTATTCACGGTCCTCGCGTCATTGCAGAAATCCCAGTAAGGGTATTACGGTCTTTTGTCAGTTCACTCTTACCTTAAGAGTTTAACCCGAGCCTTTAGGGCATCATTCAACACTTAGAGAGTTTGAGAGAATAGAAGAAAGAGGAGAAGGCGATTCCAATTTAGGGTTTCCATTTTTGGAGAGAAATCAAAGGGTTTTGAGACCCTAGATCAACCTCCAGCCCATTTTTCTTCAAGATCAAGGCACAAACTCGTGAGGAGCATCTCCTCAAACTAGGGCAGCAGCTACACAGTCGTTTTGGAAAGGGGTTTCTTCCTCATTTCTTCAAAGTCGGTGCTTCTTACTACCCTCCTAGTTATAGTTCCTCTTTCCCCTTCTTTTCTCTTCATTTTCTTTCATTTACACATGTGCTATGAGATGGATGAATGGTAAATGGTAAATGGTAAATGGTGAATGGTGAATGGTGAATGGTGAATGGTGAATGGTGAATGGTGAATGGAGATGGAATGGGCGATTGGATGCCAATGGTTGTGTGTGATGAACAAATGGGGAAGGGCATTGTTCCAATAATGAACGTACATGTATGATTTGAGTAAAAACCCATCTAGAAAAGCATGTTGTAGGGTAAATCCATAATGAACACACCATGTTTGATGAAATGCCAAGGTGAACACAGTGAGCTGAAAATCTGGAAATGCATGCCTAATAAATTATGAATATTGCTAGGGACTATGATAGTGTGTTTCCTGCTTTCCCTAAATGCTATGAATATAGAATTGCTCAATCTTTAATGTTATGTGTGTTGTGAAATTTCCCAAATGTCATGTTTAAATTTAAATGCAAGTATGTACACGGTTCCCACGAGCACGGCATGCATGACATGATTTATCGAGGTTTACAAGAACATGGTTAGAGGTGGGACATATCTTCCGATATGTTTTACCTCGTTCATGACAAAACATGGCATGACAAGCATAAGCATTCTAGGAAGAAGGGTCTCCATTCCCTCACAAGTAGTTTACTCTTCCAAGCAAGCATGACAAGACATGGCATGACAAGCATAAGCATTCTAGGAAGAAGGGTCTCCCTTCCCTCACAAGTAGTTTACTTTCCAAGCAAGCATGACATGGCATGACAGGCATGATATGACAAGATAAGACAAACATGACAAGTTTCAAGACGAAAAGATATTTCAAGTCAAGTCAAGTGCACGATGTTTTCAAGAGGATTTATCGGTTTTCTACGAATTACAAGCATGATTATAAACTGCTGTACTTCCTTGTATGATATGAACTGTTTCCGTTTTGACATATATAAATTGCTCCTGATTATGTATTGCCATTTTTATGCTATAATTGTTGGTTAGTATTTAGTACCCGCTGAGTATTCCATGCTCAGCCGTACTGCTTATGTCGGCAGGTTCTGAGGGAGCTGCTGCTTCATTTGATGTTTGTGCTCCTGGTCCATGGGTGGAAGAGGAGTACGTCGAGGAGCCTTTGGAGGAACCTCCAGTAGAGGGTTACCAATAGGTGGTCGGAGATTTCTGAGTGGAGTAGCTGTGGGTGAGATGAGAGTTAGATTCATGTATTTTGGCGGGCATGTCCGCACTTTCTTTTGGAGACTTTTGTATAAACTTGGATTTGCGTATGTATATACATAGAGGTTTGGCAGTGTTCCGCTGTGCTATGTTAGAGTATGTTTCCGCTGTTTATATCCTCTATTGTATATGCTCTGTGGGTTTTGCAGGTTAGTTGTCAAGCAAGTCATGATTAGTCGTCCAAAGTTCACTCTAACTCCTAGGGTGGGTTTTGGGTCGCGACACCACAAGCTCCCCGCCCTTTTGCTCCACCGGCTTTTCGCCCGGCTTTTGCCCAGACTTCTCGCCCCGCAGTGACACAGGCTACGGGATATGCTCCTCCCACCTATTTGCACGACATATGCACCCTTTGGAGAGAGACGCACGTGCATCCGACGATGTCGTGCAAGGTACGCGAGAATTTTGAGTTTAAGTTGTATAAAATTTCTATGGTTTGTTATGCGGTTATTTATACTAAGGGTTACCTATGTATGATGCTTGTTACTATTTGAAATCTACTGATATTAGTTACTTAATCACACAGGCGCTTTATTAGTGAACGAGTGTCTCGCTCGAGTGTTGATAGACACAGGATACTCACTCTTTTGTCTCCCCAAGTTTTGCAAAGGGCTTTTCGACTGAGGCTACTCCGTTGGAGCGGGAGTTGACCATTGCAACTCCACTCGGCAAGTCAGTTGATACGGACAAGATATTCAGGGATAGTGTGGTTCAAGTGGGGGAGAATGAACTGTTAGCCGATCTTATCGTCCTGGATTTCCAAGACTTGGATTTTGACGTCATCCTAGGGATGGATTGGTTGTCAAACCATCACGGGTATGTTGCGTGTTTTGAAAAGAGGGTGAACTTCAAGCCGGAAGGGGTTAAGCCTTTTCATTTCCGAGGATTAAGAGAGAGGGACATTGCTCGCCTCGCAGCTTTGAGCATAACAAACCCAGAGACACCGAACTCTTTGGCCATTCTGTGAATGAGTTCTTAGATGTATTCCCGGAAGAACATCCCGGATTACATCCTGATAGAGAGATCGAGTTCGCTATAGAGCTTGCTCCGGGTACCGCTCCAATTTCAAGGGCACCATATAGAATGGCCCCTATAGAGCTCGGAGAATTGAAGAAACAGATTGAGGAGTTACAACAACTTGGTTTCATCCAACCAAGCGTCTCGCCGTGGGGAGCTCCGGTTCTCTTTGTGAAGAAGAAAGACGGGTCAATGAGAATGTGTATAGATGTCGGGACCCAAAACCCACCCTAGGAGTTAGAGTGAACTTTGGACGACTAATCATGACTTGCTTGACAAACCAACCTGCAAAACCCACAGAGCATATACAATAGAGGACAAAAACAGCGGAAACATACTCTAACATGGTATAGCGGAAGTCTACCAAACCTCTATGTATATACATACGCAATCCAAGTTTATACAAAAAGTAACCAAAAGAAAGTGCGGACAGACCCGCCAAAATACATGAATGTATATCTCTCATCTCACACACATCTATTCTCTCAGAATCTACAACCACCTAATGGTAACCCTCTACGGGAGGTTCCTCAATAGGTTCCTCGACGTACTCCTCCTCCACCCATGGACCAGGAGCACAAACATCAAATGAAGCAGCAGCTCCCTCAGATGCTGCCGACATAAGAAGTACGGCTGAGCATGGAATACTCAGCGGGTACTAAATACTAACCAACAATTATAGCATAAAAATGACAACACATAAATCAGGAGCAATTCATATATAGTAGACGGAAACAATTCATATCATACAAGGAGGTAAAGCAATTTATAATCATGCTTGTATTTCGTAGAAAGCCGATAAAACCTCTTGAAACCATCGGGTACTTGACTTGACTTAAGGTACCATTTTCGTGCTTGAAAACCCGTCTTGTCTATCTTGCTTGATTCTTGTATGTAGTGTCATGTCATGCATGTCATGCGTGCTTGCTTGTGATCATGTAACTTGTGAGATACCCTTGTGAGGTGCGCTTGAGAGATGCCTTGAGAGGGAAGGGAGACCCTTCTTTATGCAATGCACTTGCGAGGGAAGGGAGACCCTTCTTCATGATATGTATGTACTTGCGAGGGAAGGGAGGCCCTTCTTCATGATATGCACTTGTGAGTGAGGGGAGACCCCTCGTGGAATGTTGGTTCTTGTCTTCTTGTGAAAAGCGAGGTAAAACATATCGTAGGATATGTCCCACCTCTAACCATGTTCTTGAAACCCTCGATAAATCATTTCATGCATGCCGTGCTCGTGGAAACCGTGTACATACTTGCATTTGAATTTAAATATGACATTTGGGTTATTTCACCACACATATAACATCAATGATTGAGCAATGTAATATTCATATCATTTAGGGAAAGCAAGAAAACACACTATCATATGCCCTAGCAACATTCAGGATTTATTAGGCATGCCTTTCCTGATTTACAACTCACTTTATTCACCTTGGCATTTCATCAAACATGGTTTGTTCATTATTCGTTAAACCTACATCATGCTTTTTCTAGGTGGTTTTACCATCACAACACACTTGTATGTTTATTATTAGTACAATGCCCTTTCCCATTTGTTCATCACATCATTCACACGGCATCCATTCGCAAACATCCATCTCCATTCACCCTTCATACCACCCATCTCATAACGCATATATAAGTGAAGGAAATCAAGAAGAAATAGAAGAAAAGGGAAACTATAACTACGAGGGTAGCAAGAAGTACCGACCTTGAAGAAATGAGGAAGAAATCCCCTTCCAAAAACGACCGTGAGTTGCTGCCCTAGCTTGAGGAGACGCTCCTCACTAGTGCTTGAGCCGAGATCTTGGAGAAAGCCGGACTTGAAGTGATCTAGGGTCTCAAAACCCCTTTGATTTCTCTTCCAAAGACAAGCCCTAGGTTGGAATCGCCTTCTCCCCTTTCTCCTATTCTCTCAAACTCTCTAAGTGTCGACTGATGCCCTAAAGGCTCGGGTTAAACTCTTAAGGTAAGAGTGAACCGACCAAAAGACCATAATACCCTTACTGACATTTCTGCAAAAACACGAGTGCCGAACTCGTTGTGCTGTGAACAGTGCCGAACACGTTGTGCCGTGAACAGTGCCGAACACGTTGTGCTGTGAACAGTGCCGAACTCGTTGTGCTGTGAACAGTGCTGAATACATTGTGCTGTGAACAGTGCTGAACACGTTGTGCTGTGAACAGTGCTGAACACGTTGTGTAGTGAACAGTGCTGAGCACGTTGTGCTCTGAGCAGTGCTGAACACGTTGTCCGTTGTGGATAGTGCCGAACACGTTGTCCGTTGTGTTGTGCATAGTGTTGAGCTCGTTGTGCTGTGAATAGTGCCAAACACGTTGTCTGTTGTCTTATGTACAACGTGCCCGTTGTGAGTTGTACAACGTACCCGTTGTTGCTATACAACGTACCCGTCGTCTGTTACACAATGGATACACAACGTATACGTTGTCTATGCGTTGTCTGTGCCTTATCAGAGCACGCTGTCAGAGCTACGTCCTTAGTGCCTAACCGAGCTACGATTTCCTGCAGGTCCGGACTGTTTTGGCCATATCTTTTGACTTGTTCGTCCGATTTTGACGATTCAACTTGCGTTGGGTTCGTACTTCGAAAAGGAACATTTCTGACGTTTCAGAATTTCCAATTTCTTCCTTATTTATTAATTATACCTCTTTAAAGGCAAAATGGCAACAAAGTGTCATGCATAAAATGTGAAAAGGTCCGGGGCTCTACATCCTCCCCCCCTTACAAAAATTTCGTCCTCAAAATTTAGACGCTACTTGCATTACAAACCAAACAGAAAATTACAAGTCATATACAGACTTATGCAAAAACTCATTCAATTAATTCTGGGTACTTTGCTTTGACTTCGGCTTCACGCTCCCATGTAGCTTCTTCCCGAGCATGGTGTTGCCATTGCACAAGGACCAAAGGGATTGTCTTGTTGCGAAGCACCTGATCTCTTCGATCCAAAATCTGAACCGGCTTTTCAATCAAGGTGAGGTCCTCTCGAATCTCCAACGGTTCCAAGTCTATGACATGCGAAGGATCCGCAATGTACTTCCAAAGCATAGACACATGGAAGACGTTGTGAACTGCGGCCATGTGAGGTGGGAGAGCTACCCTGTAAGCAACCTCACCAACTCGTGTGATAATCTCAAAAGGCCCAACATACCGAGGACTAAGCTTGCCTCGCTTTCCAAATCTCATGATCCCTTTGCTAGGAGATACTTTCACAAAAACTTGATCCCCTACTTGAAATTCCAAGTCCCTACGGTGCGTGTCCGCATAACTTTTCTGGTGATCTTGAGCGGCTTTCAATCGATCCCGAATGATCTTAATTGTGTTTTCAGTTTGCTCAATCAATTCTGGACCAAGTAATTTCCTTTCTCCTACCTCATCCCAATAGAGAGGAGACCTACAACTTCGCCCATACAAGGCCTCAAATGGTGCCATTTGGATACTTGCCTGATAGCTGTTATTATAGGCAAATTCAACCAAAGGCAAGTGTTCTTCCCAACTGCCTCTGAAATCCAACATACAAGCCCGAAGCATGTCTTCAATGACTTGGTTCACTCTCTCGGTTTGTCCATCCATTTGTGGATGAGAAGCAGTGCTAAAATCAAGTCGGGAACCCATAGCCTCCTGGAAGCTTTTCCAGAATCGTGATGTGAATCTTGAATCCCGATCTGACACAATACTAACGGGCACTCCGTGCAACCTCACCACTTCCTTGATGTACAAAGCGGCTAACTGACTAGAGTTGAAGGTAGTTCGGTAAGGTAAGAAGTGAGCGGACTTCGTCAAACGATCCACTACTACCCATATCGCATCTGAGCCCCTTGCCGTCTTTGGCAATCCAACTATGAAATCCATGGATATGTTCTCCCATTTCCACTCGGGAATCGGAAGCGACTGTAATAGACATGCGGGCCGCATGTGTTCTGCTTTCACCTGTTGACACACCAAGCACCGTGCTACATATTCCGCAACCTCCCTCTTCATATTCCGCCACCAAAAGTGACTCTTGAGGTTCCGGTACATCTTTGTACCCCCTGGATGCACTGTGTACTTCGAACGGTGTGCTTCATCCAAAATCTCTCTTCGAAGATCTGCATTGGCTGGGACGCACAGCCTTCCCTTGAATGTGATAGCACCCCGACTAGTGAGAGAGAAGTCCTCACTACCCTTAGCAACTTCCTTGTCCCGATAAGCCAACAATTCCGCATCCATGGCTTGATATTCTTGGATCAAATCTATAATGTACGGCCGAACCGTAACATTTGCCAGTGTAGGACCACGGACAGAGTTATTCACACTGATGTCCAGATTTGCCAAATCTTCTAGTAGTTTCCATTCTTGAACCAACATGTGTGCTAACAACCCTTGAGGTCTTCTACTCAAAGCATCAGCCACTACATTTGCTTTACCCGGGTGGTATTGAATGGTACAATCATAGTCTTTCAAAAATTCCATCCAACGCCGTTGCCTTAGATTCAGCTCCTTTTGGGAAAAGAGATACTTGAGACTCTTGTGATCAGTGAACACATAGAACTCCACCCCATAAAGGTAATGACGCCAAATCTTAAGTGCAAACACGACCGCCGCAAGCTCCAAGTCGTGCGTGGGATAATTCTTCTCATGCTCCTTCAACTGCCTTGATGCATAGGCAATGACTTTCTTGTGCTGCATGAGTACACACCCAAGTCCAACGTGTGAGGCATCACTATACACCTCATACCCATAAGGTCCAGATGGCACAGTAAGGATAGGGGCTACAGTAAGTCTCTTCTTCAGTTCCGTGAAACTAATCTCGCGCTTAGCACTCCATACAAACTTGGCGTTCTTCCTTGCCAGTTAAGTGAGCGGTACCCCAAGGCTAGAGAAACCCTCTACAAATCTCCTGTATTAGCCTGCCAATCCAAGGAAACTACGTATCTCTGTGACACTCTTGGGCCTCGCCCAACTCATGACTGCATCTATCTTCTTTGGATCAACCGAGATGCCTTCCACAGAAACAACGTGGCCTAGGAATGCCACCTCTTCCAACCAAAACTCACACTTGCTAAGTTTGGCGTATAGCTTGTGCTCTGTTAGCATTTCCAAAGCAAGGCATAGGTCGCGTGTGTGATCTTCCTGTGTCTGGGAATAGACCAAAATGTCATCAACAAATACAATCACGCACCTATCAAGATATGGCCGGAACACCCGGTTCATCAAATCCATAAAGGCTGCCGGCGCGTTCGTGAGTCCAAAAGGCATCACCAAGAACTCGTAGTGTCCATACCGAGTCCTGAAAGCAGTTTTGGGAATATCTTCCGCCTTAATCTTCAACTGGTGATAGCCCGATCGAAGATCTATCTTCGAGAAAAATCTCGATCCCTTCAACTGATCGAACAAGTCATCAATCCTAGGCAAGGGATACCTATTCTTTATAGTGACTTTGTTCAATTGCCGGTAATCGACACACATCCGCATCGAGCCATCTTTCTTCTTAACAAACAACACCGGGGCACCCCACGGTGAGACACTTGGTCGAATGAAGCCAAGGCCTTGCAATTCCTCCAACTGAGTCTTCAACTCCTTGAGTTTAATAGGGGCCATTCTATATGGAGCTCTGAAAACAGGAGCTGTGCCTGGTGCAAGCTCGATCACAAACTCAATCTCCCTATCTGGAGGCAATCCTGGCAACTCCTCTGGAAATACATCCAGGAACTCACTCACAACCGGAATAGTCAATGAGTCCTTTGCCTCAGGTTTAGCTAAGCTCAACGCCGTAAAACGAGCAATATATCTACTTTTCAACCCGCGAAAGTGGAATGGTTTTCCTTCTACTGGCTTGAAGAGTACCATTTTCTCAAAGCAAGCTACATGCCCATGATGTGCTGCTAACCAATCCATTCCCAATATAACATCAAAGTCTTGGAATCCAAGGACGATGAGATCAACCGCCAACTTGTGGCTTCCAACTTGGACCACACTATTTCTATACACTTTATTTGCCAATACTGTTTTGCCGAGAGGAGTCGAAATGGCTAACTCCGGTTCTAGCTGACTTGGCTCTATAGAAAAGCCTTCTGAAAAACTCGGCGAGACAAATGAATGAGTAGACCCGATATCAATCAACACTTGAGCCAAATACTCACTAACTAGTAGGGTTCCTGAAATTTTAACTAGCGGAGTTAATCCAAGCATCAACAGTGTATACATGTACGTATATATACATATATAACATGCCAAGTACGTACACAGTCAATTAATACTTAACAGTTTAATTTACGGATAATTAAATAAGCTACAACTGTGTACCTTGCACTACATCGTCAGATGCAAGTGCATCACCCTCTGTCAAGGCAAAAACTCACCCCTGGTTCCCCTGGCAAGACTGAGGTGTAGACCGGGTAGTCTGAGATGAGGCCTGATATGATCCTGCTGGGTGTGCTGGGGGCCTAATCCCCTGAGACTGGCCTGGTAAATGCCGATTGGGGCAATCCCTGATCATATGGCCCTGGCGACCACAATGAAAACTTCCACCCGATGCCCTTCGGTAATCTCCTGCCGGGTGCCTTCGGCCACACGAAGTGCAGACCTCGTGTGTATAGGTCGGAGGGGCCGGAGGTGGAGCATACCTCACCATCTAAGGTGCAACAGGCCGTGGGGCCGGAAGAGCCTGAGGTCGCGGTGCCTGAGGCACATACTGCCGTGGAGCTGGAGGTGCATAAGATGGCCTCATCGGTGGTGCTGGCCATGCATACTGATAAGGGCCGGTACAAGCCCGCCTCTCTAGAGGTGCTGAACTACTAGCTTGGCCTCTCGCCAACTCCCTTTTCTTAGACACCGCTTCAGAATTGGCCTCGACCAATAAGGGCTTGTCTACTACCTCAGGGTAGGTTGCATGTCTGAAAACTGAAACCTTCTCTATGATAACATCTTTGAGCCCTTGCTCAAACCTTCTTACCTTCATTGCCTCGGTTGCAACCATGTGAGTCGCGAAGCGTGATAGCTCCGAGAACTTGGCCTCGTATTGTGCCACCGACATCAAACCTTGCTCCAGGTTGATGAATTCTCTCTCTTTCTTTTCCCGTGCTCCAATCGGAAAATACTTCTTCAAAAAAGCATCCTTGAACTCATCCCAAGTCCAAGGTTGACCCTGCATGGTCAAATCTCGTATCCTCAATGCGGACAACCACCAATGGTGGGCTTCGCTCTCTAGCATGAAAACTGCCCATGCTACTCTATCCTCCTCCGTAGGCGAGAGGACCGCAAAGATCTTCTCCATCTGGAGGATCCATGCCTCCGCAGCAAGAGGGTCCACACTCCCATGGAATGGTGGAGGCCTCAATCTCCTGAATGCCTCAACTCCAGCTGTACGATGTACTGGAGCTGCGGGCGGTGGAGTAGGTGCCGCCGACGATGGTATAGCTTGCCGAGCCGCCAGTATGGCGAGTGTCTTAGCAATAGAGCCTAAGACTTGAGAGAGGTCCGGCTGCTCATCCTCATCTCTGGAAGAAGATGAAGCTCGGGTGTGTGGTCCACGACCCCGTGTGCCCCGCCTCATGACTAAAGTCCTGAGACAATAGCACCACATGAGTCTCACTTGAAACCACAATTTATCGCATTTCCATTTCACAATAATTCAATTTGTATTAGTTATATAATACTAATATACATCACATCAAGTCATCAGAGTATTCATCACATCATACTTATACTTTAGTGTTCTAGCGTACCTAGGACCCGTACTTGGTTAAAGTAACCATTTTAGACTAAGACTAAAGTTTAGTCTTACACTTGGATCAAGACTCTCTTCCGACTTACTTTCTTCCTAACTTGTTTCCTGACATATGCTCTTGCCAAGCCGTGGTATAAGATTTTAAGTGACCCTAGAGACCTAAAGCCTAAGCTCTGATACCACTTCTGTCGCGACCCAAAACCCACCCTAGGAGTTAGAGTGAACTTTTGACGACTAATCATGACTTGCTTGACAAACCAACCTGCAAAACCCACAATACGAGGATCAAATGGAGCAGCAGCTCCCTCAGAACCTACCGACATAAGAAGTACGGCTGAGCATGGAATACTCAGCGGGTACTAAATACTAACCAACAATTACAGCATAAAAATGGCAACACATAAATCAGGAGCAATTCATATATAGTAGACGGAAACAATTCATATCATACAAGGAGGTAAAACAATTTATAATCATCCTTGTATTTCATAGAAAGCCGATAAAACCTCTTGAAACCATCGTGCACTTGACTTGACTTAAGGTACTATTTTCGTGTTTGAAAACCCGTCCTGTCTATCTTGCTTGATTCTTGTATGTCATGTCATGTCATGTCATGCATATCATGCGTGCTTGCTTGTGATCATGTAACTTGTGAGATACCCTTGTGAGGTGCGCTTGAGAGATGCCTTGAGAGGGAAGGGAGACCCTTCTTTATGCAATGCACTTGCGAGGGAAGGGAGACCCTTCTTCATGATATGTATGTACTTACGAGGGAAGGGAGGCCCTTCTTCATGATATGCACTTGTGAGTGAGGGGAGACCCCTCGTGGAATGTTGGTTCATGTCTTCTTGTGAAAAGCGAGGTAAAACATATCGTAGGATATGTCCCACCTCTAACCATGTTCTTGAAACCCTCGATAAATCATTTCATGCATGCCGTGCTCATGGAAACCGTGTACATACTTGCATTTGAATTTAAATATGACATTTGGGTTATTTCACCACACATATAACATCAATGATTGAGCAATGTAATATTCATATCATTTAGGGAAAGCAAGAAAACACACTATCATATGCCCTAGCAACATTCAGGATTTATTAGGCATGCATTTCCTGATTTACAACTCACTTTATTCACCTTGGCATTTCATCAAACATGGTGTGTTCATTATTCGTTAAACCTACATCATGCTTTTTCTAGGTGGGTTTACCATCACAACAGACTTGTATGTTTATTATTAGTACAATGCCCTTTCCCATTCGTTCATCACATCATTCACACGGCATCCATTCGCCAACATCCATCTCCATTCACCCTTCATACCACCCATCTCATAACGCATATATAAGTGAAGGAAATCAAGAAGAAATAGAAGAAAAGTGAAACTATAACTAGGAGGGTAGCAAGAAGTACCGACCTTGAAGAAATGAGGAAGAAATCCCCTTCCAAAAACGACCGTGAGTTGCTGCCCTAGCTTGAGGAGACGCTCCTCACTAGTGCTTGAGCCGAGATCTTGGAGAAAGCCGGGCTTGAAGTGATCTAGGGTCTCAAAACCCCTTTAATTTCTCTTCCAAAGACAAGCCCTAGGTTGGAATCGCCTTCTTCCCTTTCTCCTATTCTCTCAAACTCTCTAAGTGTCGACTGATGCCCTAAAGGCTCGGGTTAAACTCTTAAGGTAAGAGTGAACCGACCAAAAGACCATAATACCCTTACTGACATTTCTGCAAAAACACGAGTGCCGAACTCGTTGTGCTGTGAACAGTGCCGAACACGTTGTGCCGTGAACAGTGCCGAACACGTTGTGCTGTGAACAGTGCCGAACTCGTTGTGCTGTGAACAGTGCTGAATACGTTGTGCTGTGAACTGTAGAGCCCCAGACTTTTTCATGCTTAAAACATGACACCTTCGTTGTCATTTTGCTTTCTAAGAGGTATAATTAATTAATAAGGAAGAAATTGGAAATTTCGAAATGTCAGAATTGTTCCTCTTCGAAGTACGAACACAACGCAAGTTGAATCGTCAAAATCGGATGAACGAGTCAAAAGATATGGCCAAAACAGTCTGAACCTGTAGGAAAATGTAGCTCGATTATGCACTGAGGATGTAGCTCGGAAGGCACTAAGGACGTGCTCTGACGTAGTACCCTAATAACGTATACGTTGTGCATCCGCCGTGCAGCTCACCACGGGTACGTCGTGCAGCAGACAACGTGTACGTTGTATATCCACAACGGACAACGTGTTCGGCGCTATTCACAACGGACAACGAGTAGCACTATTCACAACGGACAACGAGTGGCGCTATTCACAACGGACAACGAGTAGGTCTATTCACAACGGACCACGAGTGGCGCTATTCACAACGGACAACGAGTAGCACTATTCACAACGGACCACGAGTGGCACTATTCACAACGGACAACGAGTAGCACTATTCACAACGGACAACGAGTAGCACTATTCACAACGGACAACGAGTGGCGCTATTCACAACGGACAACGAGTAGCACTATTCACAACGGACCACGAGTGGCACTATTCACAATGGACAACGAGTAGCACTATTCACAACGGACAACGAGTGGCACTATTCATAGCACAACGAGTGGCACTATTCACAGCATCACGTGTTCAGCACTGTCCACAACTCAACGTGTTCAGCGTTGGTGTTTTTACAGTAATCCCAGTAAGGGTAGTATGGTCTTTTGTCGGGTCACTCTTACCTTAAGAGTTTAACCCGAGCCTTTAGGGCATCATTCGACACTTAGAGAGTTTGAGAGAATAGAAGAAAGAGGAGACGGCGATTCCAACCTAGGGTTTCCATTTGGGAGAGAAATCAAAGGGTTTGGAACCCTAGATCAACCTCAAGCCCGTTTTCTTCAAGATTTCGGTTCAGGCGTTCGTGGAGCTAGCGATCCAAGCTAGGGCTACAACTACCCAGTCGTTTTGGAAGAGGTTTTCTTCCCCATTTCTTCAGGTCGGTGCTTCTTACTACCCTCCTAGTTATAGTTCCTCTTTCCCCTTCTTTTCTCTTCATTTTCTTTCATTTACACATGTGCTATGAGATGGATGAATGGTAAATGGTAAATGGTGAATGGTGAATGGTGAATGGTGAATGGAGATGGAATGGGCGATTGGATGCCAATGGTTGTGTGTGATGAACAAATGGGGAAGGGCATTGTTCCAATAATGAACGTACATGTATGATTTGAGCAAAACCCATCTAAAAAAGCATGTTGTAGGGTAAATCCATAATGAACACACCATGTTTGACGAAATGCCAAGGTGAACACAGTGAGCTGAAAATCTGGAAATGCATGCCTAATAAATTATGAATATTGCTAGGGACTATGATAGTGTGTTTCCTGCTTTCCCTAAATGCTATGAATATAGAATTGCTCAATCTTTAATGTTATGTGTGTTGTGAAATTTCCCAAATGTCATGTTTAAATTTAAATGCAAGTATGTACACGGTTCCCACGAGCATGGCATGCATGACATGATTTATCGAGGTTTACAAGAACATGGTTAGAGGTGGGACATATCTTCCGATATGTTTTACCTCGTTCATGACAAGACATGGCATGACAAGCATAAGCATTCTAGGAAGAAGGGTCTCCCTTCCCTCACAAGTAGTTTACTCTTCCAAGCAAGCATGACAAGACATGGCATGACAAGCATAAGCATTCTAGGAAGAAGGGTCTCCCTTCCCTCACAAGTAGTTTACTTTCCAAGCAAGCATGACATGGCATGACACGCATGATATGACAAGATAAGACAAACATGACAAGTTTCAAGTACGAAAAGATATTTCAAGTCAAGTCAAGTGCACGATGTTTTCAAGAGGATTTATCGGTTTTCTACGAATTACAAGCATGATTATAAACTGCTTTACTTCCTTGTATGATATGAACTGTTTCCGTTTGACATATATAAATTGCTCCTGATTATGTATTGCCATTTTTATGCTATAATCGTTGGTTAGTATTTAGTACCCGCTGAGTATTCCATGCTCAGCCGTACTTCTTTTGTCGGCAGGTTCTGAGGGAGCTGCTGCTTCATTTGATGTTTGTGCTCCTGGTCCATGGGTGGAAGAGGAGTACGTCGAGGAGCCTTTGGAGGAACCTCCCGTAGAGGGTTACCAATAGGTGGTTCTAGATTCTGAGTGGATTAGCTGTGGGTGAGATGAGAGTTAGATTTATGTATTTTGGCGGGCATGTCCGCACTTTCTTACGGTTACCTTTTGTATAAACTTGGATTTGCGTAAGTATATACATAGAGGTTTGTTTAGACTTCCGCTGTGCTATATTAGAGTATGTTTCCGCTGTTTTTGTCCTCTATTGTATATGCTCTGTGGGTTTATGCAGGATGGTTTGTCAAGCAAGTCGTGTAAGCCATGATTAGTCATCCAAAGTTCACTCTAACTCCTAGGGTGGGTTTTGGGTCTCGCTACAGTGAACAGTGCTGAACACGTTGTGCTGTGAACAGTGCTGAACACGTTGTGCAGTGAACAGTGCTGAACACGTTGTGCTGTGAACAGTGCGAAACACGTTGTCCGTTGTGGATAGTGCCAAACATGTTGTCCGTTGTGTTGTGCATAGTGCTGAGCTCGTTGTGCTGTGAACAGTGCCAAACACGTTGTCCGTTGTCTTATGTACAACGTGCCCGTTGTGAGCTGTACAACGTACCCGTTGTTGCTGTACAACGTACCCGTCGTCTGTTGCACAACGGATGCACAACGTATACGTTGTCTATGCGTTGTCTGTGCCTTATCAGAGCACGCTGTCAGAGCTACGTCCTTAGTGCCTTCCGAGCTACGTCCTTAGTGCCTAACCGAGCTACGATTTCCTGCAGGTCCAGACTGTTTTGGCCATATCTTTTGACTCGTTCATCCAATTTTGACGATTAAACTTGCGTTGGGTTCGTACTTCGAAAAGGAACATTTCTGACGTTTCAGAATTTCCAATTTCTTCCTTATTTATTAATTACACCTCTTTAAAGGCAAAATGGCAACGGAGTGTTATGCATAAAATGTGAAAAGGTCCGGGGCTCTACAATAGACTACCGCCAGTTGAACAAGGTAACTATCAAGAATCATTATTCCTTGCCAAGGATAGACGACTTGTTCGACCAACTGAAGGGAGCGAGATTTTTCTCCAAGATTGATCTTAGGTCGGGGTATCATCAGCTAAAGATCAAGTCGGAGGATGTTCCGAAGACGGCTTTCAGGACTCGGTATGGGCATTACGAGTTCCTTGTCATGCCTTTTGGGCTGACGAATGCACCAGCGGCGTTCATGGATTTGATGAATCGGGTGTTCCGATCATACTTGGATCGATGCGTGATTGTATTCATCGACGACATTTTGGTGTATTCCCAGACACGGGAAGATCACGCACGAGACCTCCGCCTTGCTCTAGAGATGTTGAGAGAGCATAGGCTATATGCCAAATTGAGCAAGTGTGAATTCTGGTTAGAGAAAGTGGCGTTCCTCGGCCACGTAGTGTTTGCCGAGGGTATTTCTGTAGATCCAGCCAAGGTTGAGGCAGTCATGAGTTGGGAGAGGCCCAAGAGCGTCACGGAGATACGTAGTTTCCTCGGGTTGGCAGGCTATTACCGGAGATTTGTAGAGGGATTCTCCAGTTTGGCCGCACCTCTCACTTACTTGACGAGGAAAAATGCCAAGTTCAGTTGGAGTGACCGATGTGAAGTGAGTTTCGAAGAGTTGAAGAAGCGCCTCACCACGGCCCCCGTCCCTACTGTGCCATCCGGACATGGTGGTTATGAGGTATATAGTGATGCTTCGTATATCGGACTTGGGTGTGTCCTTATGCAGCATAAGAAAGTCATTGCCTACGCATCAAGACAATTGAAGGAGCATGAAAAGAATTACCCCACTCACGACTTAGAACTCGCCGCGGTTGTGTTTGCATTGAAGATTTGGCGACATTATCTTTATGGGGAACAATTTGAGGTATTCACAGATCATAAAAGCCTTAAGTATTTGTTTTCCTAGAAAGAGTTGAACCTGAGGCAAAGAAGATGGGTAGAATTTTTGAAAGACTATGAGTGCTCATTCAATACCACCCGGGCAAAGCAAATGTAGTAGCCGATGCTCTTAGCCGGAAGCCTACTGGACTTTTGGCGCATATGATGCTGAAGGAGTGGAGATTGCTGGAGGATGCATCCAACCTCGACATCAGTTTTAGTCTCCCTACCTATGGGCCGGTAATGGCTAGCATCACAGTTAGGCCATTTATGTTGAGCATGATCCAGGAGTTGCAGGAATTGAATGCCGAACTACTTTCTTGCCGAGACAAGTCAGTTAAAAGTGGCAGTAAGGACTTTACGGCGAGGGAAGATGGAATTATCACTTTCAAGGGAAGAGTATGTGTCCCAGCCGATGAGAAGCTTAAGCGAGAAATCTTGTACGAGGCTCACCGGTCCAAGTACACCGTTCACCCCGGGGGTACCAAAATGTATAGGGACTTGAAGAAGCATTTTTGGTGGCGGAACATGAAGCGAGAAATAGCGGAGTATGTGTCTAAATGCTTGGTGTGCCAACAAGTCAAAGCCAAACACAGGAGACCGGCTGGACTTTTGCAGTCCCTCCCCATTCCCGAGTGGAAATGGGAACATATCTCTATGGACTTCATCGTGGGGTTACCGAAGACGGTTAGGAAGACTGATGCTATATGGGTAGTTGTTGATAGACTGACGAAGTCCGCTCATTTCTTATCGTACCGGACTACATTTAACTCTAATCAGTTAGCGGAACTATACATCAAAGAGATAGTAAGGTTGCATGGGGTGCCAGTGAGCATTGTGTCGGATAGAGACCCTCGATTCACTTCCTGGTTTTGGAAAAGCTTTCAGGATGCCATGGGTTCCCGATTAGACTTTAGCACAGCTTTCCACCCACAGACCGACGGGCAAACCGAGAGGGTGAATCAGGTTATTGAAGATATGCTCCGAGCATGTATGCTAGACTTCAAGGGAAGTTGGGAAGATCACCTACCTTTGGTGGAATTCGCTTACAACAATAGTTATCAAGAAAGCATACAAATGGCGCATTTCGAGGCTTTGTACGGAAGGAGTTGTAGATCCCCGTTGTATTGGGATGAAGTGGGAGAAAGAAAGATTTTGGGCCCCGAGTTAATTGAACAAACCGCGGATAGGGTCAAGCTTATCTGGGAGAGGTTAAAGACCGCACAAGATAGACAGAAAAGCTATGCCGACAACCGAAGGAGGGATCTTGAATTTCGAGTCGGTGATTTTGTGTTTGTAAGGATTTCACCGACCAAGGGTGTTATGCGATTCGGGAAGAGGGGCAAGCTTAGCCCGAGATATGTGGGTTCATTCGAGATCATTACTAGAGTCGGTGAGGTAGCTTACCGTGTTGCTTTACCCGCTCATATGACGGCGGTCCACAATGTATTCCATGTCTCTATGCTTCGAAAGTATGTCCCGGATCCTTCTCATGTCATCGAGTTGGATCCGATAGAGATTCGAGAGGACCTCACCCTAGTTGAACAACCGGTGCAGATCTTGGATAGGAGAAATCAAGTCTTGCGTAACAAGACCATTCCCTTGGTCTTAGTGAGATGGCAACACCATTCAAGGGAGGAAGCTACATGGGAACGAGAAGGCGAAGTGCGGGAAAAGTATCCCCAGTTATTTGTTTAAGGCCTTGGCACTCCCTTGTAATTTTTTTATGGTCTTGTGCATGTATGTATCGTCCAAATTTCGGGGATGAAATTTTTGTAAGGGGGGAGAATGTAGCACCCGGATTTTTCCATACTTAATGAATACCGTTTTCGTAGCTTATTGGCCTTCCTCATAGTCTAATTAATAAATAAGAGAGAGATCGAAAATTATGAAACATCATAAATATTCATTTTCGAAAGACGAACCCAACGCAAGTTGAATCGTCAAAATCGGACGAGCGAGTCAAAAGATATGGTCAAAACAGTCCAGACATGCAGAGCACCGATCGCTCGGTCTAGTCAGCGATCGATCGGTCCAAAACCGATCGATCGGTTGCTATCGCACGATCAAAACTTTTGTATGGGAAAATTTTCCAGAGAGTTGATTTTTGACCGAGATCTCGGTCAATCAACCGATCGCTCGGTAGGCAACCAATCGATCGGTCTTAAACACCGATCGCTCGGTCTTCGCGTTTTGCAGAAATTTCATTAAGGGCTTTTTCATCTTTTGGGGGTTAAACCCTTTCTTCTTAAGGCTTGCCTGAGCCTTAGGGATCATTTACAACATTTGAGAGATTTTGAGAGATAGAGAGAGAAGAGAAGGAAGCTCTAACCTAGGGTTTGGTTTTGAGAAGGAAATCAAGGGGGGTTTAAGAACCCTAGCTCACCCCAACTCGAGTTGCTTCAAGTTCAAGGCTCAAGCTCGTGTGGGGACTCATTCTCCAAGCTAGGGCAGCGATCCTACGGCGTTTTTGAAAGGGGTTTCTTCCCCAACTCAAGTCCCCTTCAAGCAAAGGCTTCCTCCTTCCAAATAGAGCTTTTATTTCAAGGTTTCTTCAAGATCAAGCCTTGATCTAAGGTTAGTACACCCTACTAACTTACCCTAGCAATAAATCTAGGTTTTCCTTATGAAATATGATTCTTGTTAGTATGTTTTATTCCTTGCAAAATGTGTCATCTATAATAAATATAAACAAGATAAAGAAAGGGTAGGGATGCTTGGATACGGCGATTGGATGCCGAATGTGTGATGTATGATGTGTGGGTTGTGGATTGGAAAATGGAGGATGGGCATAGTACAAATAACAAACTTACCATTGTGTGATTGAATGGAAAATATGCATTAAAAAGAAGGAGATAAACTACTAAGGAATAATGTATGAAAGTGTTTTGACAAAATACCTAAACTATGAATAAATGATCTCAATGAAGAGTATAGAAATGGGTTTTATGCATGCGTTCTTATAAATGATAAATTGATCAAATGTTATGCAAACTACTTATGTTACCGATGTTCATATCATGAATTGAATTGTAATGTCATATCTTGGTTATTCCCATTATCATGATTATCACTATGGACACGTACACGAGCACGCATGATAGCATGAACCGAGATTTCAAGAGCATGTGCATATAATAAACAACAAGAAAATATTGCATGTCAAGGAGGTTGGTAGCCCAGGGAGGATTCGGGTACTAACCTCTGGCTCACAAGATAACCCCTAAAACACCTATTGTCAAGGAGGTTGGTAGCCCAGGGACATTCGGGTACTAGCCTCCGGCTCACAAGAAAACTAAACAAGTAATAAAAATCACCTATTGTCAAGGAGGTTGGTAGCCCAGGGAGATTCGGGTGCTAACCTCTGGCTCACAAGAAAACCATGCATTTCATAACAAGGAGGTTGGTAGCCCAGGGACATTCGGGTGCTAGCCTCTGGCTCACAAGTGCATTGCATATCAAGGAGGTTGGTAGCCCAGGGAGATTCGGGTGCTAGCCTCTAGCTCACAAGTTACAAGATGGAGGTTTACAAGATGATGATCATGCATTCATGCATGCACGCATACATGATTTCTACGAGGCATACCGGGACATGACAGGGGTTTTCAAGCATGAGTTTTATCAGCGTTTTTGCATTCATGTACGCACGTCAGGATGCTTGTATTGTATTATGCCTTATACTGTTTCTTTTGTGATGTTTCTATTACTGCTTGTATGATATTACTATTATGTGTTTTATTATTGTTATGGTCTGCTAGTAGCTTGTACTCGCTGAGTATTCCATGCTCAGCCGTACTTTCATGTCGGCAGGTACTGAGGGAGCCCTCTACCAGGAGCCTTGGGTTGAGGAAGAGTATATAGAGGAGAGAGAGCCGGCTATTCCATTACAGTCTCAGGCGGACCGAGACCTCGATGCGTGGCCATACCTCGACTACTGTTGAGGGGAGAGTATGAGAGGGTCTTGTGTATTTTGATATTTTGATAGGTGGGCCTGTCCACCTTAGACTTAGACATGTCTTGTATTTATGTTAACTTGGAATACTATTTTGGATCATCAGAAGAAATGAAAATTTGTTTACGCTTCCGTATATATGTTAGCTTCCGCGCTCTGATTTTCGTTGTTAGTACTGTATTTTATCTTGTGCATTATAGGATGGTTTGATAGGTACGTAGTGTGACACCTAAACTATCCCTAAACTCCTAGGGGGTATTTCGTGGCGTTACATTCGATGTTATTCTCGGGATGGATTGGCTAGTTGCACACCACGGGCACGTGGCTTATTTTGAAAAGATGGTGAAGTTTAAGCCAGAAGGCGTCAAGCCATTCCACTTTCGTGGACTACGAAAGAGAGATATAGCTCGTCTAGCAGCTCTAAGTCTTGCAAATCCAGAGGCACGAGACTCCTCAGCCATACCGGTTGTGAGTGAGTATTTAGATGTATTTACCGAGGACTTGCTGGGATTTCCTCCAGATAGGGAGATAGAATTTGCAATAGAGCTTGCTTCAAGAATGGCTCCAATTTATAAGGCTCCGTACAGGATGACCCCAATTGAACTAAAAGAATTAAAGGAACAAATAGAAGAGTTGCAATGGCTTGGTTTCATCCAACCAAGTGTGTCACCGTGGGGAGCACCGGTATTCTTCGTGATGAAGAAGGATGGGTCGATGAGGTTGTTCATCGACTATAGAGAGTTGAGCAAAGTCACCATCAAGAATCGATATCCCTTGCCACGAATAGATGATTTGTTTGACCAATTGAAAAGAGCAAGGTTCTTCTCCAAGATTGATCTGCCGTCCGGCTATCATCAGTTGAAGATCAAGGCCGAAGATGTGCCAAAGACTGCCTTTCGGACTCGATACGGGCACTATGAGTTCCTAGTTATGCCTTTTGGCCTAATGAATGTACCGACGGCGTTCATGGATTTGATGAACCGGGTGTTGAAGCCTTATCTCGAAAAATGTGTTATCGCCGTTGTTGATGACATCTTAGTGTATTCTCCAACGAGGGAGGATCATGATCGAGATCTTCGCCTTACACTTGAGACTATTTGAGAGCATAAACTATACGCCAAGTTGAGTAAGTGCAAAATTTGGTTGGAGAAGGTGGCGTTCCTTGGCTACGTAGTATCTGCTGAGGGTATTTCGGTGGACCCAGTAAATATAAAAGCGGTGATGAAATAGGAGAGACCCAGAAGTGTTACCGAGATACGCAGCTTCCTCAGTTTGGTAGGATACTATAGGAGATTCGTAGAGGGATTCTCCAGCTTAGCGACACCGCTCACGTATTTGACACGGAAAAATTGTTGCGACCCAAAATACCTCCTAGGAGTTAGGGATACCTTGACTCGTGACCGCCGTATCATACCTCCAGTATAATACATAAGGCACACGTGGAGACCTGTCAGAAAAACAAACATATCTAGCAGAAACGAAATACAATACGCAGCGGAAATAAATACTAAACATAGCCGAAGCAAAGCGATATACTCCTATAACTCGGTTCAAGTATGAACCAGCAAAAGTATATACATGTGAGAAACCCAAAAGTGGAGTGGACAAACCCCACACTCACATAACAAACAATATCTTAAAGTTCTAAGTATGCCGATCAACAAAAGTCGAAGTCTGGACACCTATCTACTGCACCATCATCCTGATAGTGATCCATGGATGGCTCCGGGTCGAAGTACTCTTCCTCTACCCATGGTTCCGTGCCACATAGATCGAACGGAGCCCAAGCACCTGCCGATGATAACAAATATCGGTTGAGCATGGAATAGTCAGCGTATACAAACTAATAACAATAAAGCAATATAGCATAGAGCATACGAAGCATGGAGGTTGAAATCCTTAAAGCATATAAAAGCGTAGAAATCATATGAGCATTTTGTGATGAAATCCGAAATTTGAAACCAAAACCATATCCGTGTGAGTCATGCGATAATCATAGCCTTGTGAGTTCATGGAGTTAGTTAGAGTCATTATGATCCGTAGAGACATGGAGATGTTGTAGAGCACATAGAGCATATACCATAGAGATCTTAGAGCATTTCATTTATGATCCGTAGAGCTTGTGAGACGTTCTTAGAAAAATCATGGAGTTACTTAGAATCATTCCTTATTAGTCTTTTTATGCAAAACACCTTTTCGTACTTTGAGAAATCCATGGAAAACATCGATTCATGCGAGACATACGAGAATATGGACTTATGAGAGTAATAAGCATAATTAACCATCAAAACCCCGTAGAGGCATTTCATCAAACACTTAGAGTGCATCATAATAGTATCTTTCAAACAAGTACATATTCACACTATAATCATCCAAGGTATATATATATATACTTAGTATAGATGTAGAAGAACAACATTTGGAAACTTAGTAGGATTGCAAGATTGGTAGTAGAGTGTATCTACCCTGGTGAAATCAAAGTCTTTGATTCCCAAAAGCTTGGACAAGCAAGAACGTTGAGTTCTTGGCTAAGAAACACCAAAGGAAATGGAAGAACCTTGATCTTCAACAAGCTTGATCAACAAGTAGTTATTCTCCTTCTTCTCCTCTTCAAAATCCTCCAAAAAAAATGCACAAAGGGTTTCTGAAACCGTAAGGCACGAACTCAGCCTATTTATAGGCAAAGGATGGTGGTTAAAGTCGTAAACACCCTTAATGAAGAAAATCTACGTATAACCGATCGATCGGTGGTACAGACCGAGCGATCGGTGGCTTACCGGTCGATCGGTGTTTTCAGCCGAGCGATTGGTTGAAAACACCCTCTCTGGAAAATTTCCCCATACAAAAAAGTTTACCGCTCGATAGCTACCGAGAATATGGACTTATGGAAAATTTCCCCATACAAAACCTGATTTTCACTACTTGAATCACCTCCAATCCAATTCTAACACTCTTTAATGCTTCATTCACACTCCTTAGTGATATATAGACCCATTGACACATGCACGTCATAATATCCAAACTTGTATATTAATCAGAAGACCCCTAAGTGTACAAAACCACACTTGGGCACTATTCACACACTATTCACCAATACGTGAGATGAAAATTTAGGGCTCTACAAAAATGCTAAGTTCGCTTGGAGCGATAAGTGCGAAGCGAGCTTCACGGAGTTGAAGAAGAGGCTTACTACTGCCCCTGTTCTCACAGTGCCATCTGGGAGTGGAGGTTTCATGGTTTATAGTGACGCCTTGAATGTTGGGCTAGGATGTGTTCTTATGCAGTGTGGGAATGTCATCGCCTACGCTTCCTGGTAATTGAAAGAGCATGAAAAGAACTATACTACTCACGATTTGGAGTTGGCCGCGGTGGTTTTCGCATTAAAGATTTGGCAGCATTACCTTTATGGGGAAGAGTTTGATATTTTCACGGATCATAAAAGCTTAAAATACCTATTTTCCCAAAAGGAGTTGAATATGCGACAACGCTGATTGATGGAATTCTTGAAGGATTATGAGTGTTCGATCCAGTACCATCCGGGTAAGGCTAATGTACTGGCAGATGGTTTGAGCAGGAAGTCTACTGGACTTGTAGCACACATGATGGTGCAAGAGTGGAAGTTGTTAAAGGATGCTTTCAGAGTGCTATAGGTTCCCGTTTGGACTTTAGCACCGCCTTCCATCCTCAGACAAATGGACAGACCGAGAGGGTGAACCAGGTTATAGAGGACATGCTTAGAGCTTGAATGTTGGACTTCAAGGGTAGTTGGGAGGATCTCTTGCCGTTGGTTGAGTTCGCCTACAATAACAGTTATTAAGAAAGCATCAAAATGGCACCTTTCGAAGCCTTGTATGGTCACAGTTGTAGATCTCCCCTATACTGGGATGAAGTTGGAGAGAGAAAAATATTGGGCCCGGAGTTGATTGAGCAAACCGTGAATAAGGTCAAGATTATCAGGGAGAGATTGAAGACAGCTCAGGATAGGCAAAAGAGCTATGCCGACCCCCGTAGACGAGATCTTGAGTTCCGAGTTGGCGATGTGATATTCGTGATGGTTTCACCGACAAAGGGTGTTATGAGGTTTGGCAAAAGAGGAAAGCTCAGTTTGAGGTATGTGGGTCCGTTCGAAATCATCACCCGAGTTGGTGAAGTTGTATATCGGGTTGCTCTACCCACTCACTTGGAGGCGGTTCACAACGTCTTCCATGTGTCCATGCTTCAAAAATACATCCTAGATCCTTCATATGTCATATATCTTGATCCGTTGGAAATCCGGGAGGACCTCACCTTAGTAGAAGAGCCAGTTGAGATTTTGGACCATAGAGATCAAGTTTTGCGTAACAAGGT
Source organism: Tetracentron sinense (assembly GCA_015143295.1). Lineage (NCBI taxonomy): Eukaryota > Viridiplantae > Streptophyta > Magnoliopsida > Trochodendrales > Trochodendraceae > Tetracentron > Tetracentron sinense. Next base: position 28,021,907 of record CM026555.1, on the reverse strand, counting down.
GATTCCCTTGGTTCTTGTTCGATGGCAACATCACTCTAAGGAAGAAACAACTTAGGAGTGCGAAACGGAAGTGAGGGAAAAGTATCCCCATTTGTTTGTATAAGGAATGTTTCTATGTAAATTTTGTTTTCATCATCCCTATGTACTACTCTAATTTCAAGGATGAAATTTCTGTAAGGGGGGAGGATGTAGAACTCCGGATCTTTTTAACAACTATTTAAGCCTTAAGATGTGTTTTCTTAAGTTTTGGGTGCCTGGAATGAAGGAATAGAGTATATGAATACTCTAACTGTCAAAAAGAAATTATGGCTTAACAATTCCCTCAACTATACGTAGCTCTAGTTCATTCATGGCTGATCGGAATAGAGCGATTCTTGAATTTTTAGAAAGGTATTGGAACCCTCTTCGAGGTTCATGTTGATCACTTTTCTTGATTGTGAGTCAAGGTAGAGTCAAACATCCGATTTCCAAAATCGGGTTGGCTGCAAATGTGGACTGTCGCAACCCATTGCAGATCAGTCATCTTTAAGGGCAAAATGGTCCAATAATAAAGAAGAATTAGAAATTGTTTAAAACATTAAATTTATTCTCCTTCAAAAGAAGAATCTAACGCAAGTTGAATCTTCAAAATCGGACAAGCAAGTCAAAAGTTATGGCCGATTTACCAAAGTACATTTTTGCTGAAAAACTCGCTCAAGCGAGATCCAAACCCGCTTGAGCGAGATTGATCAAAACCGAGTTTTTGACGCCAGGGAGTAACCCGCTCGAGCGAGATTGCCCAAAAATGTTTTTTTTTTTGTTTTTCACTAACCTAACACCTTATATACCCAATTTTGTCGGGGGTCCAAGGTATCTAACACTTAGAGAGAGACTTTTTGAGAGAAAAAGAAGGAAACCTAGGTTTCCAAAGGGGGATTTTGTTTGAGACCAAGGAGGAGATGAAATCATCACTTCTCAAAGCTTCCACAAGCTTGAACCTTCTTCCTTGAGCGTGGATCTCCATTTCCAAGCTCAAGCTCGTGTTAGATCATCCTTCCACACTAAGATTTGATCCTTGCAAGGTAAGTAATACTACTACCTAGCTTTGCTATGATACAAATACTAAGTCAAACTATTATCTAGCTTTGTTATCATGCAATAGTGAAAGTATGATTTTGAATGTGATGTTAGTGATTCTACTACCTAACTTTGTTATTATACAAAGATCGAAAAGATGATTAAAGGGGTGATTTAAATAGAGATTAACCTTGCTATAATGCAAATAGTGAATGTATGATTTAGGGTAAACTAGATTGTGATTAAGTGAGTAAATAAGGGTATATGATTTGGGGGTTTTTCTATAACAAGGATGAATATCGCTATACTTGTAAGTAAAACCACTATCTAACTTTGTCATCATACTAAGATGGAATAGATGATTTAATATGTGATTTTAACCTTAATGTGATGCAAATGGTAAATCTATAGTTTGGGGTGAAACTAGATAATGATCAAAGAGTAAATAGGGATTTGAAATTTGGGGGTTTTTCAACAAGAGTATTAATATGACTATATTTGTAAGAAAATCTATGATCTAGCTTTGTTATCCAATAAAGACAAAAAAGATGATTTAATGGGTGATTTTAGTCTTGTTATGATGCAAATAACACATATGGGATTTTGGGTGACCCACATTATGAATGTCATGACCCAAAATATCCCCTAAGAGTTAGAGATACTGTAGGCACATGACCGCCGTATCACACCATCCGGTTATGACACATAAGGCAAACATATCAACCTGCAAGAGCATACGAGGCATACTAAAAGTGGAACTAAATATTTCTTTATACATAAACCTGCAATTTGTATTCTAAGTCTAAACCAACAGTTTATACAAAATGTAAAGTCTAAAGTGGACATTCCCCACTTTCAAAATACACAACCCTCTTCCTCACATCCCTCAATAATAGTCTAGATTGGGCCTCCTATCTAGAGCTCCATCATCCCGGTGATGATCTATGGCAGGCTCCGGCTCGTAGTACTCCTTCTCTATCCAGGGCTCAGGAGTGTGTGCATCCACAGTACCTACCGAAGTCAACAATTCGGCTGAGCGTGGAATACTCAGTGTATACAAACTACTAAATTGCATTACCATAAATATCAACGATAGCATGTTCATTTATCAGAGTAAAACAGACAAAAGCGAAGTGTAACAAGCATATGACTTAGAGCAGTTCATAAAACAGATATCATGTGAGCATTTCTTTACAAGGTACATATCATTGATCATTTCACTAACCATATTCTTTAAGCCATAACAATTCTAATACTTAGAGTGATCCACAAAACCGGTAACAAGGCGATACTTTACAAGCTAGGAGATAAACTCCCTTGAGTTCAAAACGGAGTTCCAAAATCAAAGCGATATTTTACAAGCCAGGAGGTAAACTCCCTTGAGTTCGAAAATCAAAGCGATACTTTACATGCCAGGAGGTAAACTCCCTTGAGTCAAAATCAAAGCGATACTTTACAAGCCAGGAGGTAAACTCCCTTGAGTCAAAATCAAAACGATACTTTACAAGCCAGGAGGTAAACTCCCTTGAGTTCGAAAATCAAAGCGATACTTTACAAGCCAGGAGGTAAACTCCCTTGAGTCGAAATCAAAGCGATACTTTACAAGCCAGGAGGTAAACTCCCTTGAGTACGAAAATCAAAGTGATACTTTACAAGCCAGGAGGTAAACTCCCTTGAGTACAAAAATCAAAGCGATACTTTACAAGCTAGGAGGTAAACTCCCTTGAGTTCGAAAATTAAAGCGATACTTTACAAGCCAGGCCTAAGCCCTTGAATCCCAAAAATCATTCTTTGAGGGAATCCACTTTTGAGAAAAACCTCTTTTAGCAAAACCATACTTGGAAACCTTAACTTAGAACAAAAACCCTTTTGAGCCACAATCTTAACTTATGAACTTGATAGAACACTTTTCTTGTGAAAAATCATCTAATCATGCGATATTTGTGAACATAGAGTGCATATAGTACGTGTGAGCATCATGTGGATTTAGGAACCATGTAGACATAACATCATATTCATACAACTCAATACTAGTGATAACTTACATCTCATAGCAACTTAGGAGTATATTTAACATAAGATCCCTTAGAGGCATTTAACCAAACACATAGAGTGCATAATAGTACTAGTTTACATCTAAGTATAAAATCAACATCCAATCATCCCAAGAACATACTTTAATCATGGTTTTTCTTAAGAGGAATAATGTAACGCCCCAAAATCCCACCTAGGAGAGATGAGGCTTTGGCGACGTCACTTACACTTAAAACCATCCTGCAAGAGTATACAAGGCGTGCCAAAATAGTGAATTGAAATTTCCTTTAATAACTTAACAGTATCCCAACGACAACTGTATACAATAACTGAACATAAGCCAAAGCATATACAAGAAATCCTTAACCTGAGTTACCCACTCAAGTGAGGCAATATCCCCAGAAATAAAAACCCAAAATACATGTCTCTCTCTCACTCAACCCAACCGTAGGCCACATGCCGAGACTCCTAATATCTGGGTAACCATCCGAATCACCTCCTGCTCTCCCTGAGCTACCTCGATCCAAGGGACCAGAGTCCCTATCTCATATAGTGTACCTGCCGACATAAAAGTACGGCTGAGCATGGAATACTCAGCGAGTACAAGCTACTAGCTAACAATAGTAATAACATTAACACGCCATACAGGACACAGTTCATCATAAAGTTACATGATCAGAGTGCGGAAGGAAACAAGGTAACAATTACATAATCCTGAACAAAATCAATTAAATCATATTCTAACTTCATGCTTTACCATACATATTTCAATGTCTTATAAGTCTTGTAGGTTCCTTATGCGAGTTCTTATAGCCTTTCTTATGAGCTTACGAGTTCTTCTGAGCTTTCGACTTCTTATAACTTTCTTGTGAGCATACAAGTTCTTGTGAGTTATTCACTAGTGGCGCCCTTCGTACCATCCCACTAAACACCCACCCAAAGTAGCTTGGGAATATCTGTTGGTTAGTGGCGCTCCCCGGGCCATCCCACTATCTTACGAGTTCTTACAAGTTCATCCTTAGTGGCGCCTTTTGTACCATCCCACTAAACACCCACCCAAAGTAGCTTGGGAATATCAGATGATTAGTGGCGCTCCCCAGGCCGTCCCACTAATTTACAAGTTCTTACGAGTCCTTCAAGTCCTTACAAGTTCTTACGAGTTCTTTACTAGTTCATATTCTCTTGAAATTGGGTATGTCTAGCTGCCGTTCATAGTCCGTCGCAACTAGCATCCCTTATATGCTTGGCCTCTCTTATTCTTGTTCTTGTTGTTTCATATACGTATATTTTTGAAATAGGTTCGTGCATGCGCGTGTGCGTGTGCTTGACAATTTGTGAGCATAATAACCTGAATTAAAGGGACATCATACGGGATTTATAATTTCCCCTAGGCATGTGAGTTTTAAAGTCAACATATTGAGTGTTCTAGCATAGGTACACCTTTGAGAAAATCTTCCTAATTCATGCTTCATATTCTTGGTTCTAATTCTAATTCATGCATTTGAACGAACACCTAGCATTTGACATCATTGTAGATCTTTTTATTCATGTTTTTCCTATTCAAGCGTTTCACCATTGGGACTTCATATAGCATTTCCACTTTCTATTGATAGTCATGTGCGTATGTAAGCAATATAAAGAGCATTTGATCAATTTCACCTCTTAGGGAACAATACCAAAATCATGCACGTTATAGACTTAATTAAACATACTACTTCTCATACAAGCATTTTAACAAACATGTGGTGTTCAACATTGTTATACTCATTTATGCATATTTTTCTTGTTCTAACATCTCATCAAACACATGGTGTGTTCATTATGAGTACAATACCCTTCCACCATTTTCCAACATACATCCATCACAACACATGGCATCCAATCGCCTCATCCACATCCAACATCTCCCCTCCACGATTGCCTCTCTATCTTGTTTGTTTTAGGGATTTAATAAAGTAAAACAAGAAAATAATAAACTAAAGAAATCCACAAACATGCTTTTAAAACAACCTAGGTTATTACTAAAGTAGTTAGTAGGGTGTACTAACCTTGAAATCAAGGCTTGACCTTGAAGAAACCTTGAAATCGAACCTCAAATGGTAGGGAAGAACCCTTACTTGAAGAAGGCTTGATTTGGGGAAGAAACCCCTTTCAAAATGCCGTAGGATCGCTGCCCTAGCTTGGAATGGGAATGCCACACGAGTTTGAGGTTGGATTTGATGAATCCAAGCCCTTTTGGGATGATCTTGGGTGTTTAAACCCTTGATTCACTCTCAAGTTGAAACCCTAGGTTAGAACCCCTTTCTCCTCTCCCACTCTCTCTCAAATATCTGCCCTAAGGGTTTATGAAACCCTTAGGCTCGTGCAAGGCTTATAAAGCAAGGGTGAAATGCCCAAATGAAGAAAAATCCCTTACCGAAATTTCTGCAAAAACACCAAGACCGAGCGATCGGTGTTAATGACCGATCGATCGGTTGCCTACCGATCGATCGGTTTCATAACCGAGCGATCGGTTTCATAACCGAGCGATCGGTTAAAATTTCACTCTCTGGAAAATTTCCCCATACAAAAATCTTGACCAGTCGATAGCCTCCGATCGATCGGTTTTGGACCGATCGATCGCTGCAATGGACCGAGCGATCGGTTGCCTGTAGGTCCAGACTGTTTTGGCCAGATCTTTTGACTCGCTCATCGGATTTTGACGATTCAACTTGCGTTGGGTTCGTACTTCGAAAAGGAACATTTCTGACGTTTTCGGAATTTCCAATTTCTTCCTTATTTATTAATTATACCTCTTTGAAGGCAAGATGGCAACGAAAGTGTCGTGCATTAAATGTGAAAAGTTCCGGGGCTCTACATCCTCCCCCCCTTATAGGAATTTCGTCCTCGAAATTAGGGCGTTACTAAATCAATAGGATACTTCCCCATGCTTAACCTTTCCTACTGAATGATATGATAATCCTCTATTAATCGATATAAGGCTAGGCACTCACTTATCGGCGAGGCACCTAGTTTTCTCATAAAACTCAACATCATTCTAAATAGCTGGAAAAACTTTCATAACATAAGGTAGCACAATTACATACAAGTGGCGACTGACTGCCCATGACAAAACACAAAATACATTCCCTTCAGCACAAAAATTTTCTTCTCCCTCTCGCATCCTCATGCCATATCCTTTGGTGCCTGAGCATTCTATACTGGAGTGGCAAAGGCTTGTCCCTGGTTAGCCTAGTAAGGGGGCTGTGTGGACTGCTGGGGGCTTAATGCTTGTGTAGAACCCGGCAGAGGTGACCGCCTAACCGTGGGCCTACTTCCCCGAGAATAAGGTGCCATCTGACGGCTGGGACAATCCTTGATCAGGTGGCCCTGGCGACCACAGTGGAAACATCCACCGGAGATTCTCCTACACTCTCTGGCCACATGCCTCCTCCCACAAAGGGTACATATCTCGTAAGAGTAGGTGGAGGGCGCATATCCTGTTGCCTGATATACTGCGAGGCGGGGTGGCTGCACGGTAGCCGTGTGCGATGCCGGTGGAGCAACCGAAAGAGAAGCCTGTGGTGCAGTGGGAGGACTCCGTACCTGCATATGTCTAGAGGACTGGTACCTAACCCATGCTTCTGCGACCAATGGGTCCATATCACCATAAAACACTGGGGGCCTCATCCTCCAAAGTGCCTCACTTCCTGTGGCGTGATGTGTAGGGATAGGTACAAGTACCGTTGTAGGAATGGGGGTAGTGGGCTGCCTAGTGGCAAGTATTGCTAGTGTCTCTGCTATGGATCCCAAGACCTGGGTGAGGTCAGGCTGCTCATTCCCTGATGGAGGAGGAGATACTCCACCCCTTATAGTGTGGTATCCACGACCCTGATCGCCACGTCTCATGGTTTACTCCTGAGAACGATAGCAAAGCATGAGTCTAAATTGAATCCCATCAAAATCCGATATTGCATTTTCATAATAGTAAGTATTTATCAAAGTCTAGAACAAACATCAAGATACACATACCATAGCATAATAATATACTCTAAGGTTCCTAGCGAAGCCAAGATGCGATGTTGGTTGCGTTGCAACTGATTATGGTCTAAGGCTAGCTCCTTAGTTGCTACTTAAGGGCAACAAATTCTCCTAAGCAGAAGTTGGACTCAAGCCCCTAACCTATGCGAGCACATTGTACATATCTAAGTACAATTAGAATAGTATAATTGTACAAGTAGTTTCCCTAGTGACGCTAAGCTTCACACTCGATTATGGTATTAACCGGCCATACACTTAAGACCTTAGCCAGTTTGAACTAATACTAATGACTAATTAATCTAATTGAGTTGTTTAGGTGACGTCCTCTAAATCTGGTGACATGTATGATGCTTCTAAGATCTACATGATGCATGTGGAATATGTATGTGATGTTTTATGATATCCGTGTGATGTTCATGCCATGTATGAAATGTATGATGCTTATGCGATGCATGATGCCTATGCTATCTATGCTGCTCATGATATGTATGAACGTGCATGCTACCCGTTGGAGTTAGTAATTTCTTTATTATTTTGGACTGGCATCGTGTCTAGAACGTGCTGCAGAATGAACGCGCATCTGTATCTAGACTAGGACCGAGCACTGAGTCTAGGGCGTGCTGCAGGCGCGCATCTAGAAACGTGCATCAAACATCCGTGAGCTCATCCAAAAATTATGTTTAATTGGGACTGAGCACTGGGTCTAAGACGTGCTGCAGAAAATGCGCAACTGTACTTAGAAGCGTGCATCGAGCATCCCTGGGTTGTTAAAATTATATTTGTTCCTTGAGTTAAAACGTATTACTATCTACATCTGTTTCTACTACTCGTGGGGTTTCATGGAATTATCGTCATACCATGATGTGTGACTTATATTTCTTTGTGATGTAAGACGCATCTAGTGTAGTTTAACAAGTTTAAAATTACACCAAATGCTCATAATATTACTTATCAAGCCTATGTCCCTATTGTCGCAACGACTCTAAATACACTAGACTTGTAAGACCTAGGACCATCCTATAGCCTCTCTTGGTAAACAATTCCCTATAGAAACCTAATAACACAACATATGACGAGGGATCCTCCATCCCCTTGTTAACTAACACATAGGCCAGCCTCTAGCCTGAATGTCACATCACTCATGGATCTAATTGGGAAACTCATTCATCAAGCATTGGTTTTCACTTAGCATATAACATATAATCTGCACACCATACATATATATATATATATCATATAATACCACATAACAATACATCATATTATAGTATAAGTATATAGAAATTTCTTCTTTTTTTTTTTTTTTTTCTAGCGTAAGTATACACTAACTTTGGTTGAAATCAACCTGTTCTTGACAAGGACTAGGGATTACTCCACACTTGGAATACGACTCTTTTCTTAGACCTAATGCCTTGTATTAATCGTGGTATTGAACTCTAAATGACCCTAGAGACCTAATGCCTAAGCTCTGATACCACTTCTGTAACGCCCCAAAATCCCACCTAGGAGAGATGAGGCTTTGGCGACGTCACTTACACTTAAAACCATCCTGCAAGAGTATACAAGGCGTGCCAAAATAGTGAATTGAAATTTCCTTTAATAACTTAACAGTATCCCAACGACAACTGTATACAATAACTGAACATAAGCCAAAGCATATACAAGAAATCCTTAACCTGAGTTACCCACTCAAGTGAGGGAATATCCCCAGAAATAAAAACCCAAAATACATGTCTCTCTCTCACTCAACCCAACCGTAGGCCACATGCCGAGACTCCTAATATCTGGGTAACCATCCGAATCACCTCCTGCTCTCCCTGAGCTACCTCGATCCAAGGGACCAGAGTCCCTATCTCATATAGTGTACCTGCCGACATAAAAGTACGGCTGAGCATGGAATACTCAGCGAGTACAAGCTACTAGCTAACAATAGTAATAACATTAACATGCCATACAGGACACAGTTCATCATAAAGTTACATGATCAGAGTGCGGAAGGAAACAAGGTAACAATTACATAATCCTGAACAAAATCAATTAAATCATATTCTAACTTCATGCTTTACCATACATATTCAATGTCTTATAAGTCTTGTAGGTTCCTTATGCGAGTTCTTATAGCCTTTCTTATGAGCTTACGAGTTCTTCTGAGCTTTCGACTTCTTATAACTTTCTTGTGAGCATACAAGTTCTTGTGAGTTATTCACTAGTGGCGCCCTTCGTACCATCCCACTAAACACCCACCCAAAGTAGCTTGGGAATATCTGTTGGTTAGTGGCGCTCCCCGGGCCATCCCACTATCTTACGAGTTCTTACAAGTTCATCCTTAGTGGCGCCTTTTGTACCATCCCACTAAACACCCACCCAAAGTAGCTTGGGAATATCAGATGATTAGTGGTGCTCCCCAGGCCGTCCCACTAATTTACAAGTTCTTACGAGTCCTTCAAGTCCTTACAAGTTCTTACGAGTTCTTTACTAGTTCATATTCTCTTGAAATTGGGTATGTCTAGCTGCCGTTCATAGTCCGTCGCAACTAGCATCCCTTATATGCTTGGCCTCTCTTATTCTTGTTCTTGTTGTTTCATATACGTATATTTTTGAAATAGGTTCGTGCATGCGCGTGTGCGTGTGCTTGACAATTTGTGAGCATAATAACCTGAATTAAAGGGACATCATACGGGATTTATAATTTCCCCTAGGCATGTGAGTTTTAAAGTCAACATATTGAGTGTTCTAGCATAGGTACACCTTTGAGAAAATCTTCCTAATTCATGCTTCATATTCTTGGTTCTAATTCTAATTCATGCATTTGAACGAACACCTAGCATTTGACATCATTGTAGATCTTTTTATTCATGTTTTCCTATTCAAGCGTTTCACCATTGGGACTTCATATAGCATTTCCACTTTCTATTGATAGTCATGTGCGTATGTAAGCAATATAAAGAGCATTTGATCAATTTCACCTCTTAGGGAACAATACCAAAATCATGCACGTTATAGACTTAATTAAAACATACTACTTCTCATACAAGCATTTTAACAAACATGTGGTGTTCAACATTGTTATACTCATTTATGCATATTTTTCTTGTTCTAACATCTCATCAAACACATGGTGTGTTCATTATGAGTACAATACCCTTCCACCATTTTCCAACATACATCCATCACAACACATGGCATCCAATCGCCTCATCCACATCCAACATCTCCCCTCCACGATTGCCTCTCTATCTTGTTTGTTTTAGGGATTTAATAAAGTAAAACAAGAAATAATAAACTAAAGAAATCCACAAACATGCTTTTTAAAACAACCTAGGTTATTACTAAAGTAGTTAGTAGGGTGTACTAACCTTGAAATCAAGGCTTGACCTTGAAGAAACCTGAAATCGAACCTCAAATGGTAGGGAAGAACCCTTACTTGAAGAAGGCTTGATTTGGGGAAGAACCCCTTTCAAAATGCCGTAGGATCGCTGCCCTAGCTTGGAATGGGAATGCCACACGAGTTTGAGGTTGGATTTGATGAATCCAAGCCCTTTTGGGATGATCTTGGGTGTTTAAACCCTTGATTCACTCTCAAGTTGAAACCCTAGGTTAGAACCCCTTTCTCCTCTCCCACTCTCTCTCAAATATCTGCCCTATGGGTTTATGAAACCCTTAGGCTCGTGCAAGGCTTATAAAGCAAGGGTGAAATGCCCAAATGATGAAAAAGCCCTTACCGAAATTTCTGCAAAAACACCAAGACCGAGCGATCGGTGTTAATGACCGATCGATCGGTTGCCTACCGATCAATCGGTTTCATAACTGAGCGATCGGTTAAAATTTCACTCTCTGGAAAATTTCCCCATACAAAAATCTTGACCAGTCGATAGCCTCGATCGATCGGTTTTGGACCGATCGATCGCTGCAATGGACCGAGCGATCGGTTGCCTGCAGGTCCAGACTGTTTTGGCCAGATCTTTTGACTCGCTCGTCGGATTTTAACGATTCAACTTGCGTTGGGTTTCGTACTTCGAAAAGGAACATTTCTGACGTTTCGGAATTTCCAATTTCTTCCTTATTTATTAATTATACCTCTTTGAAGGCAAGATGGCAACGAAAGTGTCGTGCATTAAATGTGAAAAGGTCCGGGGCTCTACAAATAATACATGGTAAGTAGTAGAGTGTATCTACAATTTATCTTATCCAAATCCTACTGTGTATCTTGCTTAAAATATAGGAATTACAAATATGGCCAAAACATTGTAACTTTCATCGAAACCCTTTGTGTAACCATAGAAAACAAGGTACACATCAATGAAATATAGCAAGGCAAGTTAGTAGAGTGTTCTACCCTGGTGAAATCATGATTTGATTCCAAAGTCTTGAAACAAGTGAGAACCTTGCGTTCTGGGTTGAAACACCACCAAAGAAGGGAAGATGATCCCTTCTTCTTCAAGCTTGGCAAAAACCGCTTTCTCTACTTCTCCTTCAAATATCTCTAAAAATTATGATAAGGGTTCTAAAACCCTAAGAAATGAGCTGGCTTTATAGGCAAAAAACGGGTGGTGGTTTTAAAGTCATAAACACCCTTTTTATGACGAAAACTGCGTATAACGACTCGGACGGTGGTTAAAGACAGAAGCGTTCGGGGCTTACGGAGGAACGGTGGTTTCAGTTCGAGCGATCGGTGAAAACATCCTCTACAGGGAAAAATTTCCCATACAAAAAAGTTGAAAACGCGATAGTACAGACGCGATCGGGTGAGAAGGATGGTCGATCGGAGGAATACAGATAGCGACGGTGATCCCCTGTTTTGCTTTAAAAACGGTTTTCAATACTGTAGACCTTTCCAACCCAGTTCCAACACCTTTAGTGCTTAAAACACACTCCTTAGGGATATGTAGACCTACTAAAACATGCACGCCATAAATCCAACTCGTATATTCAGTAAAGTGGCACTATTCACATACTATTCATCACTTAGTGCAATAAAGATCCGGGGCTCTACAATGAACAAATCAGTAAATAGGGGTTTCTAAATTGGGTGTGTTGCAATACAAGAATCAATAGGGTTATACATGTGTGAGATCATTATTATTCCCTAAATAAATCATGATTTTAGTATGATGTGATGAAAATGACATGGTCTTAATGATGTGATGAATTAGGCTAAAAGCCATAGTCTTGATGTTGTGATCAAATGTATAGAAATATATTATGTTTTAGAATTATCCAATGATACTAAAATGCTACTATGACTTGTATGAACCTATATTAATTGTTAAGGCTTTACATATATACACAATGATGCTCACAAGCACACCAAGCACGATAAATTATGCATGATCGAGTTTTTGCATAAGCATGTATATCAAGAGTCATGAACAAGGTTTTTCAAAGGCATTCATAAGAAAGAATTATAAGCAATTGACAAAGCCAAACTTTGGGTTGGTATCTAAGATCGGTTACTTCATGCTCACAAGGATCAAGTCTAAGATCTTGCATAAACTCTATGGATCATAAGTCTCGCAAGGCTTCTCAAGAACTCATAATAAACTCACAAGTCTAAGATGTTGCATATGTCTCCAGGATCATAAGCTCACAAGAAAGCTCACAAGAAGGCTTACAGGGAAGCTCATAAGCTCACAAGAAAAGTCATAAGAATTCGAAAGTTCACAAGAATCATAAGAAAATACGAGACTCACAAGCATTTAAATGAACTCATAAGCATGCATGAGATGATTTGTTTTCCATGAAAAGAGCAAGGGTTATGAAAGGTTTTCCATGACGAGGTTTTAAGCTTGAATTTTATCATTAGTATTCCCTAACGTAATTGTATGTAATACTAAGATTTTGATAGCACTGTTAGCCAGTAGTTTTGGCTCGCTGAGTATACATGCTCAGCCGTACATGTTATGTCGGCAGGTACACGGGTTCCTTTGACATCTGTGATCATGGGCCTTGGATAGGGGAGGATTATAGCGAGGAAGAGCCATATGTGGAGCCTCAGGAGGAGGCAAAGGACTTAGACCACTAGCCCTTTCAGGGTGATTACTGAGAGACAGAGAGTATTACCATTTGTATTTTGATAGGTGGGCATGTCCACCTTTACTCTTGATTATGTGTTGTACAAACTTGGAATACAGATGATATGTATTGAAAAGAAATTTTTGGGTTACGCTTCGCACATGATTAAGCTTCCGCATTACTTTATGTTTACAATATATATTGCCTTGTGTATTTGACAAGAAGGTTTGGTATCAGACACGACACATCAAAGGCCAAAGTCTCCGTACTACCAGAGGGGGTATTTGGTCACGACAGATGGGGTAAATAGATGTAGTATTTGTAGGCATTGGAAAGTCCCGAGCGGTCATAGTACCGATTACCCGATCAACACAAGGAATTAGGGGTGTAGGAGAGAGTCGCTATTCCAAGGTATAGACTAAACCTGTCAAGCCCACGGTTGGAATCCAATGCAATTAGTACCCTATGCTAGAACTCACAAAAATTTATGTTTATTATGCAAGATACCTAGATGTATTACAATTATATGATTGAATATGAATGAGCTTGAAGGTTATGACTTGAGATTAAATTGGTTTCCACAGTGAGACTCATTTATACTACTGTCCTTAGGATTTAGCGAGGAGTAATAGTGGACGGGATCGCGGTTACCAAACTCGGGGAAACATATGGAGGCAGGAGAAACTCAAACGCGGGTGCATGATCAACCGATATATCTCAGGTGCGCAATACTATGGGAAAATTCACCATGTTGGCAGACAGACAGCCAGAGGTAATGATTGTGTCTCCAACCTACTCCATCACCACTTCGGGAGTTTGAGGATTCCGAAGGCTTCATCCACTACTTCTAGCGGACTAGGGTCGCCATGGTGGTCAAGAGGCAGGATATGCAATGGAGGAGAGAAAATATTTATGCTTTCGCTGAGGATGAGTAAGAGTGTTTAGGCTACCCCGATGGAAGGAAGGACGCGGACATTGGCGGCAGAGTGGCTTCGAGTTAAGAGACATCCGCCTTTACCGGAGGGAGAGCCGGGCCTGCGCGACCACACAGCATGCTTGAGATGCAATCTAACTTGGGACTGCCGTACTCCCGGAAGATTGTCCGAAGAAACACACAGCACGACGCGAGAGAAAGCAAAATGTAAAG